>JASANA010002091.1:0-48820 GCA_030248095.1 Ptycholaimellus sp. GST1_10
TCACCGAAATGATCCGCTACCCCTTCTACTTCTTCGCCATCCTCAACAGTCCCATCTACTTCCTTACCTGGCTTCGGTTTCTTTACTACTCTGCTTTTTCTTTGCAATGTTTTGATTAGGAAGCTATCTGATACAGACGAACACTAAAGTTGGTCCCAAAAATAAATAATCTGGTACCATCGGCAGGCCAAATGTGGGTCTCTTTTCTCCAAAATTTGCATTTGCCTCGAGTAAAAAGTCAAGGAAATACAATTTTACTAATGGAATCTGCTGCTTGGACAGTTGCCTTTTGTTTTTGGCGCGCAGTTTAGTGTCTGTTTCCATGCGCGCCCAAAAACAAAATGCACATGACGCAGCAGATTCCATTAGTAAAATTGTATTTCCTTGACTTTTTACTCAAGGCAATTGCAAATTTTGGAGAAAAGAGACCCACATTTGGCCTGCCGATGGTACCAGATATTTCTTCCACTTTTAATATAAAATAAAATGTATAAATACAAATTTTATATTGTTGGTTATATATTTACTTAAGATTTTATTGGATAAATAAAAAAAAAGTAAATAAAAAATTCTTTTTTAAAAAATATAATGCAAATTTATTGGCAAACTAGCATATTTTTGAGAAATTTTCTTGACTTATACTCCGAACAATCGATTTTTGAAAAGGGCTTTACTTTTGGAGAAAAGGGCTTTACTTTTGCCCTGCCGATGGTACCAGTTGTTTTTTTAACTTTAAATACACAAAAATGAAAGATTTCCTAAGTAGGATTCGAACCCAACTGTGGAGTCCAGGAATGTTGAATAGTAGTTGTTTTGGCCGCAGTTTAGTCTTCACGCGCAAACTAGGTCCGCCTTCATGGCTTCTGTCAGTGATTCGTTAGATTTCACAAAAGTAAAGAAGGAGCAATCGACTCTGCCCCCACATTGGAGCCTCACAGGCCGGCTGTGGGCCCACCCATCGACGCCTCTTTCCTCGCCGGGAGGAAGGAGGACGGGAACGGGCAGCAGCTGGGAATCTCCTGCTACGGGCGCCGCAACTTCAGCGCCACCAGCATCCCCTCACCTTCTACACCATCACTTCACCCAACCTCTCCTCTCCAGCTCAAGCGTGCTAGGTGGAATTAGGGCTTGCGCTAAGTCCTAGTTTCACCTCAAATTTCGGTGCATTGCTTCGAGTGCTTAGGAAAGTGTCTGGGTGGTGTAGTTGGTTCCAGCTCAAGCGAGAGCAACCAGGCCACAAGCGACGGCCTCAGGACGACGGCCAACGGGTGCACAGCTTTGCCCTAAGCCTCTCCTACCCCTTCCCAACCCCGCTCCATGCGATTCTCTTTCGCGGAAGAGTAGCCTTCCAGAACCTTCTCTAGTGACGTCAGACCGCGCAGATTAGGCCCACACATACCCCATCAACTATCTACATCTCCCACCACCCCCCACCAGCGGAGAGTGTACACAAACAGCCCTCCTCAGGGCTTTTCAAATCAGAACAAGATCAACATGAACCGGTCAAGCAAGAAGAAAGCCCCCAAGCTCGTCTCCATCTCCACCCAGGCCAAGGAGTTGGACCAGGAGCTCGCCGACTTCTTCGAGGACGCCATCTTCGATCCCGCCAGCATCATCCGCCTTCACAGCCTCCACGCAGCCCTCCTCAGGCGCCTACCCTCACATCGGCTACTCTCCTTTCCTCTCACCCAGGCAATGCTCGCGCATTTCGTCCACTTCGACCCCCAGGATGCCCAGGAAACCCTCCTCCAGCTGGCCAAAGGAGCCCCCAAGCTCGTCTACAGCCTCGCCCAGGCCTTCAAGAGCTCCACCAGCCTCAAGAGCCCCCAGGAGGACATCGAGGAGACCGTCAGGTTCATCATCAGCCTCAGCGCCAGGGCCCAGCCCGCCTACAGCGTCTCCCGGACCAGCAACAGCGGCGAGGGCTACCAGGAGGCCAGCAACAGCTGCAAGGAGGCCAGCAATGGCGGCGGAGGCTACAAGGAGCCCTTCCAGCCCGCCTACAGCGCCTCTCAGGCCAGCAATGGCAGCAGAGGCTACAAGGAGCCCTTCCAGCCCGCCTACAGCGCCTCTCAGGCCAGCGACGGTGGCGCAGGCTACAAGGAGCCCTCCCAGCTCACCTGCAGCGTCCACAGGACCAGCGACGGCGGCGGGGACTACAAGGAGCTCTCCCAGCCAGCCTACAGCGTCTACGGGGCCAGCGACGGCGGCGAGAGCTACGAGGAGCTTGCCCAGCCCGCCTACAGCGCCTCCCAGGCCAGCGACGGCGGCAGGGGCTACGAGGAGCCCTTCCAGCCAGCCTACAGCGTCTACGGGGCCAGCGATGGCGGCGAGAGCTACGAGGAGCTTGCCCAGCCTGCCTACAGCGCCTCCCAGGCCAGCGACGGCGGCAGGGGCTACGAGGAGCCCTTCCAGCCAGCCTACAGTGTCTACAGGGCCAGCAATGGCGGCGAGAGCTACGAGGAGCTTGCCCAGCCCGCCTACAGCGCCTCCCAGGCCAGCGACGGCGGCAGGGGCTACGAGGAGCCCTTCCAGCCCACCTACAGCGTCTACGGGACCAGCAACAGCAGCAGAGGCTACGAGGAGCCTTTCCAGACCGCCTACAGCGCCTCCCAGGCCAACGACGGCAGCCAGAGCTACGAGGAGCACGCCCAGCCTGCCTACAGCGCCTCCCAGGCCAGCGACGGCGGCGGGGGCTACGAAGAGCCTTCCCAGCCCAACCACAGCACTTTCAGCCTCTCCCACTCATCGACACAGCCACGGGGCACAGCTGTCACCAGCGCCAAACGAAGCAGCAAGTCCTCTTCTACTGCCGAGGAAGGCAAGAGAAGGAAGGAGGAGACGGGGAACAGCGGCACCAGGGCCAACGTCTTCTACACCAGCAATGAGGACGGCCAACTCAAGCTCTCCCGCTCATCTCCAGGGACACGGGGCACAGCGGAGACCGGCTGTAAGGAGAGCTACGGGGGCAGCAGCGGCTGCAAGGCCATCAAGAACATCTTCAGCTTCTCCAAGAGGCAGAAAGGGCCCCCCTCTAGTCCATGGGAGGAGGGGCAGGAAGAAGAGGCAAAAAGCCCACAAAGTGATCAAAAGGGGCCCCTCTCCAGCTCTCAGGAGATGGGGCGAGAAGAAGATGCCAGAAAGGGCACATCAAAAGAGGCTAAAAGCCCACCGCGTTCTCAAGGCCTTCAGCAACTGCTCCAGGCTCCGCGGCGGCGCCAGGGCCGCCCACCGCGTCTTCAAGGCCTCCAGCAAACTCAGCGACGGCATCGGGGCCGCCCACCGCGTCTTCAAGGCCTCCAGCAAGCTCAGCGACGGCATCGGGGCTGCCCACCGCGTTTTCAAGGACACCAGCCAAGTTCCCCAGCTACTACGGCACAGCTACGGCATCACCAGCCTCTGCAGCAGCGCCGCGGATGCCCACCAAGTCTGCAAGGACTCCGGCAACGTCTCCAGGCTCTGCAACAGCGCCAGGGACTCTGGCGCCCTCCTCAGCTTCGACAAGGACTTCAGCGACGTCCTCAGCTTCGTCAGCGGCACCACGGCCCCCCTGCACACTCACAGCTTCGTCGGTGGCGTCGCGGACGCCCACCACGACTTCATCGCCTTCTCAAGGCTCAGCGGCGGTGCAGAGGCCGGCCTCCACGCCTCAAGTCTCCAGCGCACTTGGGTCAATGCCTTAGTTCACAGAACTTTGGTAAACCCCAAAATCATGGTGCACGTTTTTCGCCCTCTTTTCTCATCCTGCTCTTGGCTGGGTTCAAAGAGATGGAGCAGACGAGCAGAGGGATGGAGCAGATGAGCAGCGGGATGGACTTCGAGAGCCTGGACAGCGGCTACAGCCTGCCCAACGTCTTCAGCGGCCAGCAGCCCCACCCATACACATACTTACCCTTCTTCTATCCCCTTTGAGCTCATAGCTGTTTTATGCCTCTTCCTTTTTTGGCTGGGGTAGGGAGATCAGGAAAAACAATTTTCAGTTTATTGGGATTCATTTGTGCTCGCCAATTGCATCTCATACCATTAGCTTACTATTTGTGACCAAGCAAAATGTGACTCAGCCTTTTCTATTTACTGCGATTTTGGGCATTCGCTCCTTCAGCTTTATCTATTGGTACAGGCATTTCTCCTAGGCTGATTTCACATCTCCTTTTTCATCCACCCCTTCCAGCCCTTCTTCTTCTCGTGGGCAGAATGTGGAGTCCAGGAATGTTGAATAGTAGTTGTTTTGGCCGCAGTTTAGTCTTCACGCGCAAACTAGGTCCGCCTTCATGGCTTCTGTCAGTGATTCGTTAGATTTCACAAAAGTAAAGAAGGAGCAATCGACTCTGCCCCCACACCAACTAACTTCATTTATCTGACCAATCGCTTACACCACTACACCACGGGTGCACATGGCTACTGAGTTCACTTGAAGATTTATGAATAAAAACAATAGATCAGGCACAGGGACCCGGGGAGGGGGGGAGGGGGAAGAAATGAATACCTACTATCGTCCATTGAATAGATGCGGAGAAGAAGGAGAAGAAGGAGAAGAAGAAGAAGAAGAAGAAGAAGAAGAAGGAGTTCGGACAAATGGTTTTGAGTGATTTGCTAATGATTGCTGCAACTTTCTGGCGATCTCTCGCGAGTTTTGGTCAATTAGAGGATGCTCTTTTCAATGAAAAAAGAATCAGAGCAAATGGAGCTTCCTGTGAGGAGCAAGAGCCTTATCAAAATAAAGATCTAGCAATAACCCTGAAAACGTACACCTGGTCTCAAAAGAGGGGCTGGGGCGCTGACACTGCGCTATAGCTCCGTTTGCGCCAGCCCAATGTCTCAGGTACACGCTGTTTATCGTACTGTACCCGATCGGAGTAGCTGGGGAGCTGCTCAGCCTCAGCTCTGGGCTGGGTGAGATTGGACGGCGCAAGGTCCTCTCGCTGGAGATGCCCAACCGCCTCAACTTCGCCTTCAGCACCTACTACGCTCTCATCATCTTCGCCCTTCTCTACATACCCTGTCCCCCTTCTCTCCCCATCTCCTTTCCAGAGTGAACAAAGCCAGCTCTGGGTCCACACTTCCCAAGCTCTACTTCTACATGCTGGCTCAGCGGCAAAAAGTTCTCGGCGCTCCGGCAGGGAAGGCGAAAGCAGAGTGAAGAGCAAGGCAGACATTCCCCTTTTTTACCTGACCTTTGCCTTTCCCAGTGTCTCTTTGACAATCGAAGGGGTGTGGATTGTTGGGGCTGAGAATGTGTGTGTGAGAAGTTGCACAAAGCCAAGGCGGCTGCTGAGGCCCCGATAAGTACTCTGTCAACAGAGCAGCTCTCACCAGTCAGCTGCAATGCAATCCCTCCCTCCCCAACCTCATTCCACAGCAGCTGCATAAACCACCGTTTGGTAGATATAGATATGCAATGCTAGCCTCTTGGGCTGTGTAGCAAGGGCTAGCGTTCTGCTCTGGACTCCCAATGAGTCATTTACTTAGTCTGGCAGGGAATGCAAACCGGACGTTCGCTCAGCCAGACTGCAGTGCAGTGCATCTTTGCTAGTCTCCAGAGAGAGAGCTTGAAATAAGACTGCAAAGGCTGTGAAACGAGATGAAGTGGCAGTTACTCCTCCTGGCCCTGTGCTCTTGTGCTGAGGCGGCGGGGGATATGGAAGCCAAGGCCATTCTCTTTGATGCCTCAGCGCTAGTAGGTTTCACCCCTTTCTACTTTTCGCTTAAATAAAAGACACTACGGTTTCGAGTGTCCTTCACCACTCTTACTCCAAAGCAAACATTTTCAGAATCGCTAAGGCACTGCGTTTTGCTGCTGGGAATTAGTTTTAGTTCCTGAAAATAAGAAAAGGAACATGTTTTGCTTGTGGCCTATTCGCTGAACATATAGTTTCAACACGATTGCTTGATAGGTGGGCGCGCTGAAAGAGTCGGCTCCGTCTGAGATTGGGATGGGGCCTGGCATCCGCCTCGCTGCGCAGCGTGAGTCGGCGGAGGCCGGAGGGCCAGGTGAGGCTGGCGAGGTCGGCGCATCTGGTGATCACGGTGGCGGGGATGGAGAGGGAACGGAGACTGGGAACAGCCGCCAATAGCCCACCCATATCCCCATTCGTCAGCCAGCTGGAGACGTAGAGGTCTTGGAGGCCCACACCACGCACCAGCTCCGTAAACAGGTCCAGGTTTCGGTTGTTCTCGCCGCTATTTACAATGAGTCGTCGGAGGCTCTGAGGAAGAGGAGCCTGGATAGTATTCTCGGAGGTTGAGAGGATTTTGAGGTTGAGCGTGAGCGAGAGGAGGTTCTCGAGCGACGGAGGGTATCCCGCGTAAACGAGGTGGTGGAGGTGAGGAAGAAGCTTTTTGCCGGTCCCAACCTCCCGACAAATGGCCACCTTCAGCTCTTCTATGGTGTCGGGGAGAAAGTATCAGCTCCAGTCCTTCTCCGAGACGCACAGGTGATCCGCTGCCAAGCGCCGTAGGCCGGGTGCAATGAGTTGGAGGGCCTGGTCAGGCTGGTGCAGGGCGTCCTGGGTGGCGTTGCGGTCCAGGCGACGAGTGGGAAGGAGACAGGGCCTCCTCTGACAGCAGGGCTTGTACTCCTGAAAGTGGGCGTGGTCGGGTAGGGCGGGGAGGAGGGCGGAGGGGTGGCGGAGGCCGAGGAGGCTGGAGACGATGCCGAGGCTGCAGGGTTCCGCACCGGCCACGGCGGCCATAACCTTGCGTCCAGCCGCCTCCTTGAGGACGGCGCGAAGGCGCAGCAGACGATGCTCCCTCTGCGGCTCCATTGCCTCCAACTTCTCTTTCTGTGGAAATGAGTGAGCGGTACAGTTGTTTCGCTTCTTGTTGTGACTGTAGAACAGATCTGCGCAATATGAGCCATATTTTGCGCGATTTTTCATTTTTGTGCCTGCGCAAAAACCGCAGACCAAAAAATCGAAATCGAAAAAATCGAAAAAAAATCGAAATTCCTCTTGGCGAAAAACGAACTGCATTGAGAATTTGAAAGTAAGAGTTGATTTTGATTGCCGCATTTATAAGAAAAAATTTCGCTCATCAATCATTCCCATTTAATTTCATATTTGCCGGCAAACATCTTCGGTGCTTGTTCAACTCTATATCCTTTCGTTGAATTCTTATCTTGTTTGGGCAAGGTAACGAAGGCAGAAAGTATTCCGGACGCAAAACTAGCAACAATTAATCACTGATCCAGCCGGCTGAATCTGGGCGCTGAATGAAAGAAAGACAAACATAGTGCACTGGTGAAATAACTCGGCCATAGAGACAGGTATCAGAATAGCATCTACGGCTCAGCGCTTGCTTGGAGTAGGTCGGCATAGTCGAAGGCGATGCGCGGGACTCGGGGCGAGAGGGCTGGGAGGCGAAGGACCCAAGCCCAGTCCACGGGGAGCTCCTTGGCCATCTGACGCCCTTCCAAGGCCACTCGCAGCAGCTCCAGGTAGAGCAGCGCCGGCCGCATCTCCAGCTGCCACCCGCCCGTCTTCAGCTCCATCGTCACCGCCTTCTCCGTCCTGCTCGTCGCCGGCTGCGTCTTCTGGCGGAGAGGAGGAATGGAATGAGGAGATGCTGGGCCATGACTGATTAGGGGGACTGATGAAAGACAAAGATGCTATGCGAAGCTAGGCAAGGCAGCCTGCTTATATAGGCAGTCGGTCGAAAGATAGAGACTCATCAAGGGAAAATCGCGAAACCTGTCTTCTGACATTTGAACATATTTGATTAGCCTTATCTCACAAAGGTTTAGACGCTTATTAAGTGCTTTTAATGGAATTCATTACTTGGTCAGGATCACATGAGCTCCTCCTACACACGCAACCCAATGGTGTCTGGCATAAGGTTGCACAGCTCTAAATATGATCCAAATTTAGCTCTTGCACTAGCTCTCTTGCACAAGCTCAATTTTTCTATTGCTCTAGCTTTTAATTTTCAACTGGTCTCAAACATAAATCAAACGTGACACAGAAATATTGACGGACTCAAATGTGACACAGCTATACTGTTTTATTCTCTCATGGCTTCTGAGCGAAGATTTTCGAAGAAACATTGCCACGTAATTAGAATGTAGAAAAATTTAGTTTTTGCAGGTTATGTTTATACGATCCAATTCTCTTGTCTTGTAAATTTTGTTTAAACACCGTGCTAGAGTTTTTGGGTCATTATAGCTTTTCTCTAATGATCCAAACGTTCTATTAATTTTCTTTTATTTACAAAAAAGCCTATGTTCGCCACATTTGTGCGCTAATCTCTGCGTTTCCCTTTCATTCTGCTGGCTGGTGTTTGCGGCTTTGGAGAAGCTGTCCATCGGTTTGTAAATGAAAAGCGCCAGTGTTCCATAGCAGAAATGAAGAGAGGCGGACTGGAAGGAATCTAGAATCAGGGTTTGTGAAAAGGGTGGCGGTGGGAGAAGCAGAACTGTGAGGCCAGAATAAGCCTTGAGCAGCCCGTAACGACGGATAGGAAGCTGGAGAGGAGGAGGAGACTGGAACAGCCGAAGCAAAGGCCCGCTCGCACTGGTCAAACGCATCACAATACAGCCAGCCCACACTAACAGCCCGCCTCAAGTGGAAATGCCGTTGGTGAAGTATCTGAAAGGAAAGTAGGTGGAGTGTAGGGAAGTTGACAAATAAGGCGTGAACTGGAAGGAGTCGTAGAGACGGGTGGTGAGGGAGTCTCTGGATGCCTCCACCATGCCCTCCACCAGTCCATGGAGACCTTCCTCCGTCATGCCCATGTGGAAACGCTCCCGCAGCGAGCGAATCACACTCCCTCCGCCTCGGAAGCAGGCCAGATTGGAGCCTGAAAGCCAGTGATCAATTCATTTTGAGGGCGGAGAATGGGCATGGAAGTCTAACCAGAAAGGACGGCCATAATCTCGACGATGGTGAGGATGCGCTCGTGGTGCTTGCGGGCGGCGAGGAGGCCGCGGAGCATGAGGATCTTGAAGTACTCGAACATGTCGCTCCCCGCACCCCCCATCACGTCCACCAACTCCTCCAAGCCACTCTCCTCCTCAAAGTAGACGAAGAAAGAGGGCGAATGATGACCTGGGTCAGTTTGAAAGGAGACATCTCAAAGCCGAGGTTGCGACCGGGTGAGTTGGAGAGGATGAAGCCGAAATCAATGTGAATGAGGTGACCTTCACTGTCCAGAAGAATGTTGCCATTATGCCTCAATGTTGACCAAGTCCATGAGGGCTAAAGAAGTGTGAAAGACTGACTCACCGATCCTTGACTTGTAGGAAGTAGCAAGCGAGGGAGTAAGCGGCGGCGGATTGAATGAAGTTCTCCTGGGCCTTGAGGAAGGCTTCGGAGTTGGCGGGGCCGAACTGGTTGAGGAAGTGCTGGAGAAGGGTGGTGGATCCGCCGTCGGAGCCTCCGTGCTTCTTGATCTGGTGCAGGGAGACGGCGTTGAGGATGGGCTCGATCATCCCCGCGTCGTTGGACGTCGCGATGATCCGATACGGCCGCAACCACAACGGCACTCTCTCCTCTTCCCAGATCCACTGCACACGATTGCCAATTCCATATAAGGCCAGCAGTTATTTGCATGAAATAGGGCATTTGCAGAATATGCCTGCAGTTCTTGGGAGCCATGAAAGAATGGGAGAGGAGGAAAAGTGGTCTGGAAAAGGACCTGAAGCGTCTGGAGGAGCTGATAGGCGAGGAGTTCCTGGCGTAGGTCGTCGCCGGTCTTGACGATGACGGCAAGAAGACGCCAGGCGGGTAGGTGGCCGTAGGGGGAGCTGCGTCGGATACGCTCCACCTTGTCCTGCCAGGGCTCGGAGAGGGCGGAGGCGGAGGGGTCGTCGTTGGAGTGCTTCAGCTGCTTCTTCGGCAGGTTCACCCACTCCGATAAGCGTCGCCGGATCTCCCCCGCCGCCACCTGGCCCACGTCCCGACTCTCGTTGGACGCCGCGGAGTCCAGACTCATCTGGCTGATGGTGTCGTGGGCGGGGGGATGCCGCACGCGCCCTCCGTTCAGCATTCCCAGGTCTTCATCCACGTGCGGTGACCAGGCGTCATCTGACTGGCTTACTAAGCTGCAAAGAAGACCCATATTGACACTATTTCTTAACTTAGCTATTGGACTAAAGGTGGTCAGTCAGAAAGGCTAAGGGTTAGGTGGACAGAAAAATTAGTGAGTAAGAAAGGATTGTTTCCTTTACCTTCCTCCGAGTCTGCAACAGCTGAGCAAGGTGGAGGGAGCAGATGGGATGGGTAGGAATAGGAGAGGGGTGACCTAAAGCTGAGCTGGGGTATGTTGTGAATGGGGGTGATGTGGCGAGTTGTGAGCGGGGACTGTGGAGGTTCCGAATCCCCGCTGTGCGAGCCGCCTCGAGAGCCCTGAAAAAGAGAAATATGTGAAAGCAGTTAATGGTAGTGGTCCAAAGACGAGTGGGTGAAGGAGGGAGGGTGCGGAGGGCGCAGGGTTCAGTGCGGCAGCTTCGCTGAGCTTGGGCACCATGGGCGCCGTCTGCACATCCTCCACCTCCAGCACCTCTACGAAGATGCAGTAGGGCGCTTTGTCCTGCATTGATGGGTTGATGAGGCGGTGTACCGAGAGTTGTTGGAGGGGAAAGGCTGCCTTGGAGTTGAGGACGCAGCCGGCGGTGTGTGGGATGCGGAGGACGTGGTGCTTGAAGGCGTAGAGGGGGAGCCAGACCCTGGCGGGCAGGTTGAGGTTGAGGAGGGCCAGTTCGGAGATGAGGCGGGCGGTTTTGCCCTCGCGGCCTTGGATGCCAGCTAGACGGGTGCCCATCTTGAAGAGGCTGCCGATGAACTCCTGCTCTGGCTCCAGTCGCGGTGCCTGGGGGAGAGGATGGAGGGATTCGAGGAAGGTTGATGGAGGTGTGAGGCCTTACGTTGCAGTGGCAGGGGTCGGCGGGCTGAAGGTCGGAGCAGGTGCAGGAGGAGTCGAAAGCGCGGCCGGAGCTGAGGTCTCCGGGGGCTGGCTGAAGGAGGGAGCGAACGCTTTGGTTGCTTCTGCTCCGCTTCATACCGCCCGCCTCCGATCCGCTTTGGTAGGCTTCAAATTGCCTAACTCACTCATCCATCTTTTATCTTTATTCCACCATCTCAACCGTTCTAACTTCCTGATGAGTGGGGTTCTTATGAAAGATCTGCATGCTACAGGTTGAAATAATAGCTGACAGTTATTTCGAGCATGCCTCTGAACTATGTTGCACTAAAGGTTGTAGGTGATGGAAGGGACAGTGAGTAGCGATGACATAAATCGATTGATTATTTCCTGCTGAATAGGATGATAGGAAGAATGGGTGCAGGGGGCGTGTATAGAGAGTAGAGAGAGGTAACTGGCGAGATGTATGGGCCCGGCGTCGGTGTGCAGTTTGAGGAGTCGCGGATGCCAGTTGGAGTCGCCCTGGGCTAGCAGCGGGCCTCCAAAAGCCCCGCCCATCACCCAACATTCAGGCCGTTTTAGTATTTGCTCTAAGCGCGCGCGGTGCTAGCAGATTTAGGAAGGCGCAAAGGTGGCAGCAAAAGCGACAGTGGGCATGCGAGGCTGGGAAGTAAGGCTCAGTGAGAAAGGGAAGCTGACCTCCAGCGTCGGACCTCGAACGCTGGTGACTCTTCGCCTGCTGCTTCCTCCTCTCCGGCTCAGGCAATGGTCTGTGGTGGGTGGACAAAGAGAGTAAGGGGATGCATGGAGGCGGCGAGGACAAAGGAGGTGAACCGAAGCTCCTCGGACAGGATGAGAGCCTTGAGCTTGGCGCCCTGTTGGTGCTTGCGGGAGGAGGCCTTGGCGCGGTCCACGCCTAGGGCGTCTAGGAGCCAGAGGGTCTCCAGCGAGAACTCCACGCTGGCACGGCAGCGGGCGATGACGTAGGGGTGGATGGCCTCGGCCACGTCCCGGAAGTTGATGTACAGGTTCACCAGCTGCGGCAGGTAGAAATCCACCTCTGCCTCGGGGAAGCCGAACAGACGATTGCCTTCAAGGAGAGGGAGAGATAGGATTGAGTGGAATAGGAGGTGGAGGGAAGAAAGACCTAGGTAGGCGAGTACGCCGGTCTCCTTGGAGTTGAAGAGGTAGTGAATGGCGATGGGCATGCTGCATAGACGTGACTGGAAGAGGCGTAGGAGCCAGCTCTGTGTGGAGCCCCCGGCGGCGTCCTCCTCCATCGGACTCTCCTCCATCGGCAGTGAGCAGTGGCCATTCCCGTTCTCGCTCCCCCCTGTCACCTCCAGCGGACTCCTCACATCCTCCGCCTCAATACCTCACTCCTCTTCCAACTCTCATCCTCTTTAACGGCATCTGTACGGAAGTTTTGGAAGGCTGAGTGTCTGTGGAGTGGGTGGGCGAAGCGGGGGAGGGCAGAGGTTGGTCGGGTAGGTGGGTGAGGAGGACCTTGCCCTCGGGAAGGGTGTAGAGGGAGGAGGCATCGCTCTTGGGGCGGCGGGGCGGGGGCGGGAACTGGGCAGCCAGGCCGAAGGACTGCGCCAGCTTGCAGCGTGGACAGAGGGCGTTGGCGGTGGAGGAGCAGGAGGGGCACTGTAGCTCTGCCGGCTCCATACCCCCTACTGCGGCCTAGACCTCCTGGTCTAGGTGGGACAGTGCGGATTGGGGCAGTGAGGCATGGCAGCGGCCTATTTAGGGGGGCTGGGCATTTGGGGGTGGGCGAGCGGAGTTGGTGGTGTGAAGCGGGAAGAGTGCGCGGTCTACGTGGTGCTGGCAGGAAGGAGGACGAGGACGCCTGCACTCACACTCCCCCCTCCTCCGTAGCCTTCCACAGCCCTATTCTCTCAACCTACCGTAGATGGAGCACTAAATCTTCCGTTAGAGAGTCTGTTGCGAGGTGAGAAAGCGAGTACTGCCTTGCAAACGGTGCAAAGATCAAAGTTTCTAGTCATTGAAAGTCCCAAGATAAGGCAGTTTTTTGGTTTATTGGGGGGAAAGCATGGGCCTAAGCAAGTACTATCTTTTGGCGTATAATGCCGTTCAATTCCTGGGGTAAGCACTTCTTTTCAGTTTCGCTCGTAAAATACAATCGATTGAAAATGACTTCAATTCGATAATATCTTGCGACTCTTATTTGTTCAAAAACAAAATGATTGAATGGTATTTTAAGATGGACAGTGATATTCACGAAGGCTGTGACGGCAGCCATCCAGGAGGGCCCATGGAAAGTCTATCCAAAGGTGGTGAAAGAGTTGCAGCTCTTCCAAACCCTCATGCTGCTAGAGGTTCCAGTTGCTTGGCTGCGGCGGAAATGAGACTTAGTTTGGGCATTTGAGGTGCTGCATGCAGTTCTGCGCTTCGTTCGTTCGCCCGCCTCCACGGTGGCCATGCAGATCACCAGTCGACTTGTCATCCTCTGGCCGGTTCACTCTTAGCTGTCAGCAATTGTTTTGGAAGAAATGGCCAATGAAGGTTTGCCACATGGCAAGCAGCGCCCAGCAGAGCATTGGCGTGATTCTGTTCACCCTGGCCTGGTCTTTCACCGAAATGATCCGCTACCCCTTCTACTTCTTCGCCATCCTCAACAGTCCCATCTACTTCCTTACCTGGCTTCGGTTTCTTCACTACTCTGCTTTTTCTTTGCAATGTTTTGATTAGGAAGCTATCTGATACAGACGAACACTAAAGTTGGTCGCAAAAATAAATCTGTCTCAGGTACACGCTGTTCATCGTGCTGTACCCGATCGGAGTAGCTGGGGAGCTGCTCAGCCTCAGCTCTGGGCTGGGTGAGATTGGACGGCGCAAGGTCCTCTCGCTGGAGATGCCCAACCGCCTCAACTTCGCCTTCAGCACCTACTACGCTCTCATCCTCTTCGCCCTTCTCTACATAGCAATGCGAAGTTGCAAAGGGACCAAAGGAAGGAAAACGCAGGGCAGGCAAGGCCAAGAACAGGTGCAGGTTTCCACAGGCTGCAAGCAGACTCCCCGAAGGGCCACTGGTATGGAGCTAAGCCATGCGTTCTCCTTAATCCGCCCCAGGATAAGACTGACCAAGTTTGTCTTTGTTGCAGAAGGCAAAGATTAAGGAAAGATAAATAATGATAATTATGGTAATCATTGCACACATTCAGATACAAGACTAAAATGCTACATACAGCATGCGAATGTTATGAATGTTTAAGAGACGGTTTTTGAGAGGAGCAAGAATGGGAGACCCATGGTTTTTTGACCCCCCTTTTTTATGATGGGAATCAAAACTGCACTATGTGGGAAGTAAAATTCATAAAAACACTTGGGGTTGAAACTCAATATCCAGGTCAGGACAGCTCTACCAAGTTAGAGGTGTCAAAATTTGATATTTTTGTGATTTTTTTCATTAAACTCAAATTTCAGACCCATTTTTATGCTAAAAGTACCCATGTTGGGTATCAATCGTTTCGTTTACATTAGCTGCACATAGCTATGACAACAGTTTTTAAAGTTTTTACCGAAAAATTTCGTTTTTCATCGAAAAATCAAATCAATGGCATAAAATGAAATTTTGAAGATTCATGAAAACTTGATTTTTTCTCAAAATTTTTGATTCAAAATCTGATTTTTGACTTCGCCATCGTTTTTTTCGCGAAATTTTGGTCCAGAAAATGTGTTCAAACATGCCAATAAGGGGTGAGCCAACGGAGATATAGACCTAAACATGACAAGAACCAGAAAAATGCCCTATGTTATAGCATAGGGCATTTTTGCTGATGTAAAAATTTGATGCTAAAAAACCTCCCGCTCTTCAGGAACACAGTACTGCTTAATTTCCTTTTGTGAGCTCATCAACGGAAGCCTTAGGCAGGTACTTGGCAAAAAAATGCTGGGTTTTAGTTTATATACATGAAAAATCATCCAAAGTGTATGGAGAGGTCAAGAATTTGCCCTATGCTATAACATGGGGCAAAGTTGACCAAAAAAATTTTGGTCTTGAATTTTGATTCCAATGGCCTAAATCGATGGTCTGGTCTCAGATACACCTAAAAATATCACTTCTATGCCCAATATCCTAATATTTTGAAATCTGATCTCTTGGTAGTTTTTCTCATATGGGACCAATTTGAACAAAAAACATTGAAGCACTTAATCTCAAAATATGATGAATTTAGGCATAAAAGTGATATTTTTAGGTGTATTTGAGACCAGACCATCGATTTAGGCCATTGGAATCAAAATTTAAGACCAAAATTTTTTTGGTCAACTTTGCCCCATGTTATAGCATAGGGCAAATTCTTGACCTCTCCATACACTTTGGATGATTTTTCATGTATATAAACTAAAACCCAGCATTTTTTTGCCAAGTACCTGCCTAAGGCTTCCGTTGATGAGCTCACAAAAGGAAATTGAGCAGTACTGTGTTCCTGAAGAGCGGGAGGTTATTTAGCATCAAATTTTTACATCAGCAAAAATGCCCTATGCTATAACATAGGGCATTTTTCTGGTTCTTGTCATGTTTAGGTCTATATCTCTGTTGGCTCACCCCTTATTGGCATGTTTGAACACATTTTCTGGACCAAAATTTCGCGAAAAAAAAGATGGCGAAGTCAAAAATCAGATTTTGAATCAAAAATTTTGAGAAAAAATCAAGTTTTCATGAATCTTCAAAATTTCATTTTATGCCATTGATTTGATTTTTCGATGAAAAACGAAATTTTTCGGTAAAAACTTTAAAAACTGTTGTCATAGCTATGTGCAGCTAATGTAAACGAAACGATTGATACCCAACATGGGTACTTTTAGCATAAAAATGGGTCTGAAATTTGAGTTTAATGAAAAAATCACGAAAATATCAAATTTTGACACCTCTAACTTGGTAGAGCTGTCCTGACCTGGATATTGAGTTTCGACCCCAAGTGTTTTTATGAATTTTACTTCCCACATAGTGTAGTTTTGATTCCCACCATGAAAAAGGGGGGTCAAAAAAACCATGGGTCTCGGCCCTTGGGCCATTCGTGCTTTTCTCACAAAACGCCTCTTAATCATCAAAAAGATCTAGACAAGATGTAACACCATCGTGATTTATTCTGATACCGTTGAAATTTATTTTGAGTAAAAATGTCAACAGATTCACATCACTGATATTGGTCCATCTAAAAACACCACTGCTCATTCATAAGCAGGCGGCAATTTATGGCAGAAACACTGCCTCAGTAAGGCAAATATAACAAATTTTTCAAACCATATAAATCATTTTATGCCTCACGAAAAAAGATATAATTGGACCATAATTTTGAGGCATTCCCGACCCCCCGGGTACAGCCCCCCGGGGGCTGTGTTTTTGCAGCCCCCCGGGGGCTGTATTTTTGAAGCCCCCCGGGGGCTGTTTTTGAAGCCCCCCGGGGGCTGTGTTTTTGAAGCCCCCTGGGGGCTTTTGGTTTGAGGCCATATCGGATGTATAGACTATGCTTATTGCATTGATTTTCGAAATCATATTTTACTGTCGACCATTATAGAGGCAAACAAATAGAAGGAGACTTTGAAAAAACTTTGGTGGAGACATGTAAGAGAGGGAAGGTGAGAGCTTCTTTAGCCGGGAGTTGTTGATTTCAGCCCACTCGCTGGTGACCTGGGCATACTTTGGGTAGAAGTCCAAGCCATAGCCAGCATTGCAGGCGGTGTGGTTTTTTCGGTGGAAGCGATCAGAGGTGATGGTTGTTTTGCGGAAGAAGTTGGGCTCTCGATTGAGGAAGTAGCGATGGAGGGCGCAGGCATGGTCGTAGATGACCAGCTCAGGAGCCTTTGCAAATCGGGAGAAGAGGGTGGAGAAGATGTGACGGACAGACTCGGGGCTGGAGAGCATCTGAATGCCATAGATGACGCCATGGCTGCACTGGTAGCTCAACAGTCCTGGGCTAAGGCTAGGATGGTTCCCGAACACCTTCCCACAGTCCTTGTCCATCGGCCGAGCATTGCCTGCATGGTAGGGTGGAATGCCTCGTAGCTTTGGCAGGGTTGGGAAGAAGCTCATCTCCTCTTTGCCAGCTTTGGGGTAGGCGGCAAAGTTCCTACAAAGGGCACAGTTGACAAATGAAGATAAGCAGCTGTGAAAAGATGGTAGGTAGTACCTGGAAGGCAGGGCGAAGGCGGCAGCAGAGACCTGTTTGAGCTTGTGGAGGAGGTGGCGAAGAGGCGCAGAGATGTGGCTGCCCTCCAGCTGGAGGAGAGGGGTGAGGAGGTGGAGCATGACTGGAGATTTCCGTCGCGCTGCCTCCTGCTCTTTCCTCATCATCAGCTTGCACAGGTTGGCTCCATCCAGCAGAAGTTGCAAAGCGTCCTTGCCTGTACTTGGCCACATCAATGTGATGGGAGAGTTCCTGTGCAAATGAGTTGGTCATAATGAGGAAATAGATGGAATATGATTACTTTGCTAATTGGCGAAGTAGAGGAGCTGCTGGTTTTGGGCAGGAGAGGCGAGGACTTCTTGGCTCTGGATGAAGCAAGAGGAGGAAGTCCTGCAGCTCCTTCACGGACTCCACGCTCTTCAGTAGCTTCCCAAAATTGTCATTGGACAGAGCTCCACACTCCGTTTCCGCCGTTGCGACATACTGCAAAATCATCATCATTGGTCATATAGCAGCACTACTAGATGACAACCTGGAGAAGTAATTTGCGGGATGATGGGCGGGAGAGAAGAACTCGCTGGGAATGCTCAGTTCCAGTCACTGGGGCTGGTAGGTTGCCAAGGCCTTCTTCCTTAAGCTGGGGGTTGCTGCTCCACGCATTCTTGCGGAATCCGAGGTCTGTTCAAAAGCGATAGTAGACTCAGAATGGTGAAGAAAGTGGAGCTCACTGTGCCCATCAATAATGATGATGGGAGGTGTGGGTCCGCAGTGTTGGCAGGGCTTGTAGAAGGCGGCGACATCCAGGAGACCCACAAAGGCTTCCCAGCACTGCAGCCACTGCTTCAGGTTCATCAGCCCTCTGTCGTCTGTTCCTTGCGACAAGTCTCGCTCTGATGCCAGACTTCTGCAAAGGCACTAATTGAGTGCAAAAAAAGAAGAGGGACTCAATAGAAAACCGATAGAATTGAGAGAGAGGCATGGCTCCTTCCTTGAATGCGGCGAGGTAGCGGATGAGAAGATTGTGGCTTACGAGCAGGCCAGGAACCACAAGCAGCACTCCCGCATCCGCACCATCAAAGTGGAGCCTTAGAAAGTGACATATAGATAAATCGTGCTGCCAAGTGACTGACTTGCAGGAGCAGATGCCAGTGCAGGGACGGTAGTAGATGGTGGGTTTGAAGGCGATGGCTCCAGACTCGTCGACGAAGAGGGAGCAGCAGCCAGACTGAGGCTTCACCACCCAGCCTTCCTTCACTGGGTCTCCAGCTTTCCAGGGAAAGCCGTTGCTGCAACTGGCCCCATCCCCTGGCTCCTCCGGCAGCACCTCCTCCACCCACGTCAGCTCGCACCTTGCCAAACGTTAGATGCTCCTTGGGATAATCTTGCTATGGAAATGGAGCTACCTCTTGATAGGATCTGATCTGGACTTTCGTGAGATAGCGCTGAGGAGCTGTGGGATGGGCTTGGCGACGAGAGGGCGACTCAAGTCTGGGTCATCGTGGGAGCGCAGAAGGGCGCAGTGGGAGCAAAATCGCTTCTGGCAGATTTGACAACTCAGATGTCCACCCCGGGTTTGCTGCACAATGCCGAAGGATGACTGGTGAACTTTGACAAAGGCAGTCCAGGGATCAGGCGTGATGAGGTGGACTGCCTGGCTGTCTTTGCTGGGCCAGCACAAGAGCTTCAAGGTTTTCGCTGCTCTCAGGTGGATGCATGCTCTTTCGCTGACTCTTGAGTCTAGAGAGGCTGGAGAGGACTCTGTCCTGGCTCGCATCTACTGTCCCAGCCTGCAGAGGGACGGCTGGCGATGTGGCTATCTGGCCTGCGTCTTCGCCCTGGATGCTGCCAGAGGCCTGGATCCCCACTATCGCTCCTACTCCAACCACCTCGCCTCCTCCTTCATTGCTCAGGCCATCAAGCAAGGCACACGGCCCGTACATCTTCATCCAGCCTCACGGGAAGAGGGAAAACAGGGGGGAGGCAAAAAAAAGAAAAAAAGGACCCGCCTTCCCGGCGCGGGGGGGGGGGGGGGCGGGGGGGGAAGGAAAGGAAGATGTGTTTCCCGCCTCGCACCCCGCGTGCCCTCCCCTCCCCCCCCGCCCCCCGCCCCCCCCCTCCCCACCCCCCCCCCCCCCCCCCCCAAAAAAAAAAAAAACGGGGCCGGACGGGCGCGGGCGCGCGGGGGGGGCGCGAGCGGGGGGGGGGGGGGGGCGGGGGGGAATAATTTTCATAAAAATCAAAATCGAACACATTACAAATGCCTAAAAGGAAAGCGTGTGTAGTGCTGGCTTTTGTTTGGTGCCGCTTCCATCTTTCCCTGTAGGTCTTAGACTTAGGGTTTTTTAAAAACTTAAGGCATGGGGCAAGTATTAGGGAGCTAGGATTTGTAAGCGAATTAGGAGTTAGGTTAATCGTTTTAAGTTGTTAAGATACGACCTTGGGTAAGCTTGAGGGGTTGTCTTTAGTCCCCATTTTAAGTTGGTTAAGCTCGGCCCATCTATCAAAAGAAGCCACTGCCCCATCCTAAAAGGAAAGCGTGTGTAGTGCTGGCTTTTGTTTGGTGCCGCTTCCATCTTTCCCTGTAGGGCTTAGACTTACGGTTTAAAACTAGGGGCATGGGGTAAGCATTAGGGAACTATGATTTGTAAGCGAATTAGGGGTTAGGTTAAGCGTTTTAAGTTGTTAACACAAAATCTTGGGTAAGCCCGGGGGGGTTGTCTTTAGTCCCCATTTTAAGTTGAACAAGAATATAAATTTTCTCGGGTACGAATTTCTGGTCACAAACGAACCTATAGCGAAAAGTAAGAATGTCCGCGACAAGCCTTTGACAAAACAATTTGCTGCACATTTTTACTCTTACCCCTCTGTCCTTACCAATTAGAAAATCCGATGAATAAATTCATGGCATTCTTGTATTTTTCGCTTTCACCAATTCATTTGGCAGAAAGAATGGGAATGGGGGCGCATCAGGGGGCCGGAAGATTAGCGTACGTTTGTTGGATAGGTAAAGAGGCTGGACTGTGAAGCAGGAAGGCAGAAGGGGGCGGGGGGTGAGGAAAGGTGAAGAGGACGCGGCGGTAGGTTAGAGAGAGATTGGGTAGAAGAGGGAGGAGGGAGGACGCGGAGGGAAGGGCAAAACGCTCGCGGCGGAGAAAAGGCCTGCGTCACACCGGCGCTAGAAAGCCCCCCGACTTCTCATTCCCACTTCCTTCCACTCTCCCTCCCCCCTCCCTCCTCCTCAGCTGAGGAAGCTCCTTCTTTCCTCTCCCTCCTTTCCCCTCTGTCCTCAGCGGCCACAAAAGCCTCTAACCTCCTTCCCGGCTCAGATGGCGGCGACGAGCTTAGTGGCACTTCAGGCGACTTAGAGCCCCATTTTCCACCTCCCTTCATTGCTCCTCCTTTCTTTGCCCCCTCCTTCCTCCATCCCATCCCAAGCAATGGGAAACAGCCCCTCTGACAGCTCGGCCAATGGGGACTCCAGGTTAGCCCACTCCTTCCAACTCCAACTGCCGTTCTCATCCGCTGATGCTTCAGGAGGTCCTCATCAGGCGGCGCCGAGGAGGCAGACGGGAGTTTCAGTTCCGGTCTGTGCCCCCCTCTCAGAAGCTGCATCAGAAATAGAGGCCAGGCTTTTGTTTGAGGAAAGCGAGGGAGCGGGGCGCGAGTGCTTGAGCAGGTGGGTGCCGTTTCGCCTTCCGCTCCCTGTCCTCCGGCACGGCAGGCACTAAGTGGGCGGGGGTGGCACTTGCAGGGGAGCCTGGAGAGCGGGGAGGAGGGCGGAGGAGGAGGAGAGGAGCGGGATTCCCTCTCCCAGCCCAGCCCCTCCACTGCCCCTCCCGCCACCCGACCGCCTCTCCCTCCCTCCACCTCTCTCGACACCCCAGACTCCTCCCTACTCTCTACTTCCTCCGCCGCAAAACTACGCAGAGCCAGCTATAGGTTCATTCCCACCCTTCCTACCCATTTTTACTTCCTTTATCTTTAAAGTTGTACAATCTTTTCAATTTTATAAATCACCTCTCTTAATCCATACCCTATATCGCTGTCGCTTAGCGGTAGCTCTGTCAGGCAAGGTAGCGATGTGAGGAAAATGAGCCTTTTCACATAGATCTCCTAAGAAATTTTCTACCACCTTTCTGATTGCATTGCCTGTGTCCAATTAGGCAAAGGGCATTTCTTGCCTGGTTTCATATCCCAGCCTCATGATGCCTCCCTCCACTGACCACCCATCAAAAAAGATCAGAGGACAAAAGCTGGCCTTGCCTCCACTGATGCATCAGCCTAAAGATGGAGGAATAACTAAGCGGTAACAATTGAAGAGAAGGTGCAGAAATGAGCGGGAAGGGTGGCAAAAGACGGCCGGCCATTTGCCTCAACCTCAAGCCGCATCAGGTTACTACGCCCCAGCACTCAGCCGTCCTCAGTGAGTGCCAAGTTGCTCCCAATGGCAGATCAATACAATTCAAACGATCTGGACGAACATGAAGCTGGCCAAAGGGCCGGCCACCATCGGCACGGCCATCTGGCAACGCGTCTGCTTCAAGTGCCCCCAGATCCGCGACATCATCTACCGAGTTCCTCCCGACGTCTTGCCTCCCGAATTCAGTCCTTCCTCTCTTCTCTCACGAGTCTGTGCTAAGTGCCAATGATCTGAGGGCTCAGGGGACGCGGAGAAGCTGCATCGAGATCACGGCCTCCACCTCTTCCGCCTCCTGGACGAACTGATCAGCAACCTGAGCGAGCCAGAGGCCGCCGGTCCCTTCCTAATCTCCGTCGGCCAGCGTCACGCCCCCTATCACTCCTTCGGATTCTCACCCGCCCACTGGAACACCTTTGCTGAGGCTTTCATCGGTGCCTCTCTCCTTCTCCCCTCTCTCTGTCCTCCTCTGGCATGGCTGGGAAAGCAGATCTGACGCTGGAGTGGGGGGACAAGTCGCAGCGGAAGGAGGACACCCGGAAGGCCTGGGCCCTCATCATCAACGCCATCGTGGAGCGCCTCAAAACCGGCTACGTGGAGTTCCGGCGGAGGGCCTCCATGCGAGAGCCGCCCTCACAATCCCCTTCCTCGCCCGCACTCACTATCACCCCGCCCAATGGACACTCTGCACAGCCTCTACAATGACACCCACCGGCCCTCTGCTCTCTTTCTCTACCTCCGCCCTTCTCTGCTCAATAACCTCTTTATTTCCGCTATTAGATACTCAAGGCCTCTATGCGCAGGGTAGAATGGGCGATAGAAGTTCCCAGCTTTCATCAATTGTTTTTCCCGCTTTAGCAATAAGCATTTGACTTCGTTGATGAACTGAATGAAAATGCTGAAGAAGAGAAGGGTGAAATTATTGATTGAAATATGAAATTAGTTCAAAAATTGTTTATCTCATTGAATCAATTTGCGCGGTTAGTTTGACCAAAATATTTGCTTTTCTTGAGTAAAATAACATATTTTCAGCCCAACTTAACGATTTATTCGTTTAACCGATATTTGTAACAATAAATTTGCCTACCTTTCACGAACCAAGTCGAATTTTTATCGAGAGATACTCTCAAAAAATGTTGAAAAAATAATATAAAAAGCTTAAACAAAATATCCTGATATCTCAAGCAACATGAAAACTATGCGGGAAAAAAGAAAAACCAGTTTTGAGCCCATGGCTATGAAAGCTCCTCAATGAGAAGGTGAGATGATGGATCTTTGGGATGAATGAGATCGTGCTAATAGAAGAGGCGAAGTGCAAAAGGGAATAGGCCTAGGAATGGGAGAAGGGCAGTGGGTATGATGGCGCTGCTTTTGAAGAGGTTGCTGAGTTCGATGGTGCGCTTGTTTGGCCTCAGGTTCTGGTTGCAGTTGTCCTCGTCCTTGCAGCAGCATTGCCAGCCAGTCAGCGTCTTCCCGCGGCCATTCTGTAGCCTCCTTTTTTCATGCCCGCCCCAACTAATGACTCTCCGTAAATGCCTTGAGCTTGAATGTGGTGCATGCGACATTCTCCTTCTCATCCTCCTCCTCCTCGCCAGCCTGACGCTTGCTCACCCCGCCCTCCTTCTCCTTGCCCGACTTGGTGCGGTTGAAAATGTCACTGCAGGACAGCAGCTCCACTCCCTACATCCCAACTCTCTCTTGTAGGAGAGAGAGAGTTAAGGAGCAACTTTCCAGTCGATGACATCCGCATCCTCCCGATTGGCGATGGCCTCGTAGAACTTGGTCTGGCAGCCGTGCTGGCGGTTGGCTGCCCCGTTGATCTGGAATGAGGAGGCAGAGGAGGTGAAGGTGATGTGAGGGAAGTGATGGTGGATTAACGTCATAGGAGAGGGCGTAGCAGTACTGGTCCCGGCAGGGCTTTCGCTTCACATGGCCGATGAGCATGGCGTCTTCGTTGAAACACTGCTGGGTGCCGGCCATCGTCTTCCCCTGCCCGTCCGCGCCCTGGCCCACGAACACGGCGTTGCAGTAGGACTGCAGGCCATGTAAGGCGTAAGGTAGGAGAAGGGAGGAGGTGAGAGAAGGAGTGAACGTGAATGTTGCAGCAGCACTTGCCGTTGCCGAAGCAGCCGCCGCCCTTGCCGATCTTCATGAGGGCGCCCTTCTTCTTGGTGCAGAACTTGTCCTCATCGCAGCCGTAGCTGCCCTGCTTCAGGTCCGCCGAGCAGTAGCCGAACAGCCCGCCCGCATTGCACGTACTCTCACCCTACACCCAACCCCTTCTCCAACTCCCTCCCCACTCCACTCTGCTCCCCTCCCTACCGCCTCCGAGCTGGCACACAGGAGATCCTTGCCCGCTGCTGACGTCAATGCCGCCGTGAGCAGCAGCAGAGTCTCCATTCCTTCCTCTTCTTCGTCGCCCTCCCTCTTCCGAACTCCCTCTTCCGCTCTGAGTCCAAAGGAGGGGATGGGCTGGGCAAGGGGGGTTGGCTTGGGGGTGCCCGCTTCTTGGCCTATACAGACGAGCTGGCTATGCTTTGCATTGTGAAGCAGTCTTCCTTCTTCTTCTCTTCTGCCCTGCCTTTCTGCCCTTTGCAATTTAATGCCTTTTAATCTTGTGCTAGCTTGCGTGACACGAAGAGTTGTTGGTAATCTAGAGTCGGTGAGGTGAATGTTGTGGTCTATAGGTGAGCAGGATTGAGATTGATTGACAGTTTGTGTTGTGTGGAGAAATTGTATGAGTCAGGATGGCAGGGGCGGAAGTAACGAAGCTATGCAGGAAGGGTTGCAAAG
Organism: Ptycholaimellus sp. GST1_10; assembly: GCA_030248095.1. Classification (NCBI taxonomy): domain Eukaryota; kingdom Metazoa; phylum Nematoda; class Chromadorea; order Chromadorida; family Chromadoridae; genus Ptycholaimellus; species Ptycholaimellus sp. GST1_10. Next base: position 24,220 of record JASANA010002091.1, read on the forward strand.
CTAATGGAAGGTCTGAATCAAGTGGGCGCATTCTTAAAGATGCATTGCCTCCTCCGCCCCAAACTGTCCCCATTACTCACCAGCAGCCTTCTCTACACCCAGAAACACTTTGTTCAGCAACCAAACAGCTGGAAGACAGGCAGGCAGTGGAAGAAGATGAAGTTGCGTAGTATCAGTTTGGCAAGCAGGGGGGTGTTTCAATAATACCAAAAGGAGGATGTAGACTATAGTTGAGATCTGGGGGAAGAGTCGAGCGGCGAGCTGTCCTCCACAAAGCCGTCGTCGGACAACAGCGGTGCTTTGCCCTCAGAGGCGAGCATGGGTGCGGAAGGCGTCCGCGTCTGCAAAACCCTCCCAGCATCGCATCAAACGAATCACTGCGCCCGACGCTTGTGACAGGCGGGGGAAATGTATGGGTGAAGGGACTGTGCGCAAGGTCAGCCTGCTCCCACACCATATCGGGGGCGAAGAAAAAGTGGGGGGGGGGGGCGTGGGGCAAACATTGGGGCAGAAACCGGTTCCAGATCAACGCGCTCCTACTAATGCCACTCTGTCAGCCGCAGTACACAATGGCATGGATGGGGAGTAGGGGGTAGAGTGGGAGAGGTGGTACCTGCTTTTTGAAGTAATCCCAGAGCTCGTCGACGACCTCGTTGGCGAGGAGGTCGCCGGAGCTGCCTGCGATGAGGCGGACGAGGAAGATCCCGTCGTTGCGGAGGAAGTCGTTCACGAAGCGCGTCAACTGCCGCTGGTCGGAGGGCGTCTTCTGAAGATGGTGATATTGTCAGTGATTGAGGGTGGGGGAGGGAAGGAGAGGGGACCCCGATTTGCTCAGAGACGCGGAGGTAGCGACTGATGAAGGAGGTTTGACGACCTTTCACAGCCAGGGTGAGGGCCCAGTGGACAGCGTTGAGGATGGTCACGATGGCCACGATGAAAAACCACCACCATAGAAAGAGGAAGATCTTCTCGTTGAACCTGTAGAGGTGAGTTTGCATTGAAAGTGAAAAGGGTGTTAAAGAAGGAAGGACATGTTGATCATGAGGACACACTGGATGGTCCAGTTGTGCAGGTTGCCCAGCACACGGACTTGGAAGTCGCACATTGTTACACGAGGGAAGTGTCCTGACTCTTGCCACTCCCGACCCTAAAATTTCAATTATTTCCATCCTTATTGAGGGAACAAAAAAGCAAATACATTTGCAAGATCTCGCAGTATCTCAAAGCCCCAGAAGGTGTATGATGAGTGGATGAATGAGTTGAGTATGACGAATTGCATCACCACGTTGATGATGTAGAAGACCTAAAGAGAATAGGTTGTGGATCAGATAAAAAGAATAGAAAGAAGAAGAGAAAACCTTAGTGAGCATGTAAAGGGCAGTGACATAGGTGCCGTAGTGTTTGCCGTAGAAGAGCCAGGCCATGGCGCGCCCTTCCGTCTTCATCTCTCGCTGCAGGTCCAGGCTGTCGTGGATGTGCGCCGCCACAGCCTTCAATCCTCCTGCGCTTCCTTTCCCTTTTTCCTCTCTACTCATCCTATCAACCTTGACGTTGCCCTTGCGCGTGTCCTCCTCCATATTCTTCACATCACGCGCCGAGGCCACGATGCCCTGGACCGTGATGCCTGCAGGACGCTACAATGAGGACAGGGGAATGAAAGAAGGAGGGAGATGACCGGACTGCCAGTTGAGCAGGCGCCAGAACATGCAGGGGAGGTAGAAGAGCACTGCCTGCAGCGCCAGCACAAACGGCACCCACTGTACACTGCCTCTTAGACAGGGATTGGAAGCAGGAGAGGAGGTGAATGGACCTGATAGTAGCCGATCTCTCGATCAGCACGGTCGGAGTGGGCCGGGAACTCCTGGCTGAGTGGTAGGAAGTAGGTGTTCTGCACGAAGCCTGAAGTTGCCTGGCTAGAGGCTTTGAATGAGGGTGAAAGGAGGAGGCGAACAGTAGTTCTCCGCATACTGCTCCCAGGCCCCGGTGAACTGGGCAGGCACCCAGCACTGGATCGGCTGGCTCAGCCACTGCTTCGCGCTCAAAGCACACTTTATTTGTTGCCGGAAACTCTTTCTTCAAATTGAAACCTTATGCTTATTGATTTAATTATAGTTATTTGAGATGTCACTATATTGACAGTAATTGATTTGACCAAATTTTCGTGCACAATCGTTGATGTTTGGCAGTCTAGTTTGTTGGCAATTATGGAAAAAAACTTTGCACAAAATAGTAGTAGTTTTCAGCAAAGTATAGGCTCTCCTCAAAAGTAGAGATGAGCTTGAATATAAAGCAGCCCTGTAGTGAAAGAGCATTTGCAGACTTGCATTTGCATGGGGCAAGCATTTGTACAGGTATAGTTAAGCTGCGAAAAACTACCTGATGGTAAGCGCCATGACGATAATTACGGTGGGCGTGTAAAACTGCAAAGGAAGCAAAATTCAAACAGCGAAATTGAAAAGAAGGTAGTAAATGTAACGTAGTTGAGGCGATCCACAAAGTCGTCGTCATACTGCGGCTTGATGCCGGAAAGGAACTGGTCCATGAAAAACATGGCTCCGAACTCCTCCCGGCACCCCCAAGACGCTCCTCCTCAGCACTCCCTTCCCACTACTCCCTTCCAACATTCCCACACTCTCTACCCCCAGCATCTGATGCAAGGGCAGGGCTGCATCTGCCTCGCGCCAGTCCAAGCGCCCTAGACGCGGAAAAAGGAAAGGGGGGCTGGGAGCCGCATTTGAATAGGCCAGGCCAGGCCCAAGCAAGGAGGCAAGCAGGCCAACAGGGGGACGGGACAAGAGGACAAGAGCCTTTGTGCCAGCGCCTCAGCTTCTACGCATGTCATGATAGCCGTCCTCCCTCCCACATCCCACCACCCACATCCAAACAGGAGGGCGCCATTTCTGCTCAGCCCCCAAAGCATTGCGCACAAAGCAAAGAGCCACTCGCATTCACTTCAAAGGCACTTAATGGGGCTGAAAGAGCCTGGAAAAAATGTTTGGCGGTCCCCCTAGAGCGAAGAGTGGGACTAGAGAGTAAGAGTTGGTGGTAGGTGGAGAGGAGAGAGTAGGCTGGGTGGAGGGAGGCAACCAGAGGGCGGCGGCGTGTGCGCGCAGGTAGAGTTGGTATATAGACGGGGGAGTGGCTGGTGGTAGGAGGGGATGGGATGGCGGTGATGGGGGATTGGGGGAGTGCAGAGTTAGGGGCTGGCCTGTGTGTAGGTAGGATGGGAAACTTGTTCCTGCAGTGTAACGAAAGGGCACAGTGGCAGTAGGCATACCTCAAACCTTCCCTTTGCCTCCTCCATACCATCTCTTCCTCCCCTCCTCAACATCATCATGGCCTTGAAGGCGTCCTCCCCTTCATTCCTCCTCCAATCCCATGACCCCTCTCTCATTCACACATACCTATCTCTGCCACCCCCATTCTACGACGTCCAATTACACCGCCGTAAACACTTCAGCCAGCACACCTTACACCTGGGCCACAGCTTTTTGCTGAATACCAGTAAAGCAAAGGCCAGGTGACAGTGCTGTAGAGAATGGAGATGAAATGTGACCTTGGGCGTGAATGGGAGGGATGGAGGGAAGGGAACACTAGGCGTCCTTTCAAACGCCTCGCATCCCATCATCCTCCCCTGCCTTCTTTCTTCGCTTACGATCATATCTTTTCCAGACTTTGCCCCACTTCGCGATTTTCGGCCACAGCAGGAGATCCTTTTTGCAAATCTATATGACAGCCAACTGAGTCCCCAAAAAAAGTTCGATCATAATCACTCAAAAGCAAAAACCAGCAAAAAGGCAATTCCGCTGAAATATGTGGGAATGTGCTATATGGAGGATTCCTTGGCAGGGACGTCGACCTCGTCAAGGGCGGTTGGGAGGCGGGGTGGGAATTGGTAGCCCCCTGCTGGCATCGTTGGGTACTCGTTCCCGTTCTGCACAAAGAGAGCAGCCTGTCATGGAGGAGAGAGAAGAGATTGAGAAAGGAGCCTTGGAGGAGGAGTGAAGGAGGACGGGAGGGGCGGAGGGAGGGGCGCGGTGTTTGGCCTGGAAGTTGGCCCACATGACGGCGACCAGCTCGTTGGCCACCAGATCCCCCGCGTTCAGTGCGATCAGTCGCAGCAGGAATACGCCGTCCTTCATTTCAGTTCCCACTGCCCATTTCTTTCACGAGGCGGAGGGATTGACTGACCACACGGAGGGTCTCGTTGACGAAGATGCGGAGGAGCTGTTTGCGCCGTGGATTAGAGTGTATCTTGGGGTCGATGCGGGAGAGATAGTTGGCGATGAGGCGGTGCCCGAAGGGGTCCAGGATGGTGCGTCCCAGCCAGTAGAGTAGGGAGAAGACTGTGACTACTCCCGCCACCAGCAGCCACCACCAAAGGAACACGAAGATCTTCTCGTTGAACCTCAACACTCAGTCCACTTTCTGTCTCTGCTCACTGCTGTAAAATGATTCTTACATGTTGATGATGAGGACGCACTGAACGGTATGTCGATGGAGATTGCCCATCACGCGGACTTCGAAATCGCACATGGTCACACGCGGGAAGTTGGAGGTTTCCAACCTAGAAGCATAGGTTCCTCCAAGAGGGAGAGCAAGGAGGGAATGATGAGCCGACCATTCACGACCAGAGACGAGATCGGAGAAGACCTGAGCGCCCCACCAAGGTCCGTTCAAGCCCAGTAATGCCATCAGCATGAAGAACTGGCCCACACAGTTGACGGCGAAAAGGAGCTTCGTCACCAGAAACAGCAGCAGCACAAAGCGACCCGCCATCACTCCCATCACACCTCACAGACGGAGGCCAGTGCTTGAGAAATAGGAGAAGGGAGGTTAGTGGAAGTACCAGTGTGTAGACCCTCAGAGAGGACGAGGGTGTGATCCATGTACTTGGCAATCTTGGCGATGTTATTCTTGCGAGCGTCAGGCTTCATGTTCTCTACGTCTGCCGCAGTGTTCGTGATCGTCTCTACGTCCAGTCCTCCAAATTTAGCAAATCTTTGGGGAATTAATCGAGTGCTTTTTGTTAGCCTAAGTTACCAGTGCTTTTGTAGAAGGCGCGCCAGATGACGACTGGTGCATAGAAGAGCAGAGCCTGGATGGCCAGAATAAACGGCACCCATTGGTAGTAGCCGATCTGCCTACAGCAGCATATTTGCTTTGGCAATGCTTGACTTTGGGCAACTCTTGACAGCACCGATCTTCACGATGCGTGACATTCTGAGGTATCTGGGTCATCTGGTTGTTCAGCTCCCAGTAGTTCATCACCGGCTCATCCGTGAAGGGCAGGAAATAGCTGGAGAGCAGCCGTGAATGAGTGTGAGAAGGAGAGAGGAGGCAAGAGGAGAGGCAACGTATTCTGAACATAGCAGTAGTCGTGAGCATACTCCACCCACCAGCCTTTGTAGTAGGCCGGGAACCAGCACTGGATGGGCGAGCCTACGAAGGACCAGCCTTCAAAGCCTCATCCTTCCATCCCCGCTTCCAGATTCCCAGCCCCTCCACTCTCACCGAAAACGAAAACGGAGAATATGGTGAGCAGTATGGTGGTGTAGTAGTAGGAGAGGCGATCCACGGTGTCTCCATCAGTCTGTGCCAAGCAGAAAATGGGAGGCAAAGTGAAAGATGATAAAAAGGCGAACGGCAGGTTTGATGGCCGAGAGGAAGCCAGTGATTTGATCCATGCGGTAGGGAGAGAGGCCCCACTGGGTTTGGGGCAAGTGAGGACAGAGGTAGGAGAAGTTTGGGGGGAGTGGGCTGGCAGAACCAGAAGGTCTATACGTATAGGCGCCTGGGCCTGCACGATGCGAGGCTGAACAGGCGTAGATGGGCAGCAGTGCAACGCCAGGCCACTCTCGCTTTTACATCGAATGGTGCGACACCTGGTGTGGCTGGCCCTCTTCATATTCCTTACTTTTGCTCTAGTATATTTTGAAATATGGCATGGACATAGACTGATATTCAGTCGACAGTAAGAATCATTCCCTTGTTGTAAAAAAATGTGCTAGATACAAGGTAATATCAACTATTGCATCGCAAAATTTAAAATTCGTACTGTGTTTAGTATTATTCTATGGTGAATTCTTAACTAGCTGTCAAACAACAGTCAAATCGGTGTCAATGGTAATCTTTGGACTGTGCCTTTAATGTTTGTGGTTCGTCATGAAAGTTTTCTTCCGCCTCCGCCATCTAAGCGAAAATATTGAAAAAAGGGAATACACATGTGAATTTCGCGCCCAATATGTTCATTGCTTATTTAGATTTACGAAGTCAGAAGATATCAAACCCTGTTAATGTTGCCACGGAATACAAATGTGAAGGTTACTTGTTGTATACCCGAAACAATTGTTCACTAAACCAAGCTTGTCCTATCTCTCAAAATATGTCTTCGCACGCTATATCTTCTTGATAAAAAATGGGGGCAGGTTCTTTTAAAATTCGTAGGTGAACGATCAAATGCATATGCCAGAGCTGTCTAGAAAGTAGCACTGGAAAAGCAGTGCTGGCGTTTCTGCAATAAGTGATCAATGCAACCATCCATGAAATAAGGAACAGTGCGTACGAATGCAGCGAATGCGTGTGGCAGCGCTGCAAATTTTGCCATACGGCATATGACACTGCCAATGTCCTCCATTGCCCCCATTCAAGAAGATCCAGCCGCCTAAAACCCAGCTAATTTTCTCTCACCGACACATGAATGGTGAATCAATGAGGGTGAAATACTGGTGATGAGAGTGTGAGCGGATGCTTGAGGCATAGAGGCAGTCTGGAACTGGCGGTAAGGTGGTGGAGTGAAGTAGGTGCCATTGATAGCCGTGCCGGCTTCATTCTCAACACTCAGGGTACAGCTCCTTGTGCTTAGTGCTGCAAGGCTACTCAGTGCTGCTCTGTGGCTGAGTGGCTGGGCTGGGAGAACCAAGAGCAGAGCTGGTGTCCACCAGGTGATTGCTGGGCCCGGTGATGCTGGGGATGAGTGTATTCCAGAGCGTGTCTGCTATCATTTCGTAGCTCTGCAACCATTAGCCTCTTCTGCTTTCAGAAATTGGAGACAGAAGAAGAACCTCAGAGGTGATCATCTCTAATGGCTTTTTGATGCGAAGAAAGGCCTTTGGGCCGTTCACTGGCACTGGCAGCCAAGACTCCTCCAAGGCTGTCGGCTGATTTGGGTCTCTCAAATGAGAAGAATAATGAGATGGCTCTTTCATTCAGTCCAAGTGGTCGACTGCACCCAGTTTTGGCAAAATTGCTCCAAAAAGTGCCGAAGTAGTCACTGACGCGTTTGTCCTCCGCCGTCATCCACTGCAGCGTGGAGTTGGAAGGCGCCAGATAGAATAAGTCCGCCGCATGCCGGACTCCTGAAATCGGCACCATCTCTGTTCAATATATTGCATAGCTGAAGAAAGACGACTACCCTTGGCATCCTTGGGCATGAATGGGTCAAAGTCGCTGAAGTGGTCGTAGGAGTAGAGGTAGACAGGGCCGCGCCCAGAGCGTCTCCAATTGGGCTGGCGCGAACGGAGCTTTAGCGGAGTGTCAGCGCCCAGCCCCTCTTTTCGACCTAGGTGTACGTTTAAGGGGTTATTGCTAGATCTCAATTTTGATAAGGCTGCTGCTCGTCAAAGAAAGCTCCAATCATTTTAATTCTTTTTGCAATGGAAAGAGCAACATCGAATTGACTATAGTTTATCTTTTGACTTTTGCCCAAAACTATTTGTTTTAATTGGGCTGGCGCGAACGGAGCTTTAGCGGAGTGTCAGCGCCCAGCCCCTCTTTTCGACCTAGGTGTACGTTTAAGGGGTTATTGCTAGATCTCAATTTTGATAAGGCTGCTGCTCGTCAAAGAAAGCTCCAATCATTTTAATTCTTTTTGCAATGGAAAGAGCAACATCGAATTGACTATAGTTTATCTTTTGACTTTTGCCCAAAACTATTTGTTTTAATATGAAAAATGCAAAAAACCATTTGTCCGAACTCCGACTCCTCCTCCTTCTTCTCCGCATCTATTCAATGGACGATAGTAGGTATTCATTTCTTCCCCCACAACCCTTCCCCGGGTCCTTGAGCCTCATGTATTGACTTTTATTCATAAGTCTTCAGTTAAACAGCTATGCATATGCATCCATGGTGTAGTGGTCTATGCGATTAACCAGCTGGGGCAACCTGGGAGGTTCGAATCCTTCTTAGGCAATCATTTTTTTTTGGAAACTTTAAGTTGAAAAAATAACTGGTACTATCGGCAGGTCAAAATTAGAGCTATTTTCTCCCAAAAATCGATTGCCCTAAGCATATATCATGAAAATTTCACAAAAATATGTTAGGTTGCCCATAAATTTGAATTGTATTTTTGATTTTCGAATTTTTTTTTGTTATATTTTTTAAAAAATTAAATAAAAACAAAATATTTTTTATTTTTTTATCCATTAATATCTAAATATATTTTCGATTCTTTTATGTTTGTTATATTTTTTCAATGAGTTTATTTTTATTTATTTATTTTTCATATATTTAAAAAAAAATTTTATTTATACATTTTATATTATATTAAAAGTGGAAGAAATAACTGGTACCATCGGCAAGCCAAATGTGGGTCTCTTTTCTCCAAATTTTGTAATTGCCTCGAGCAAAAAGTCAAGGAAATACATCTACTACTAGTGGAATCTGCTGCGTCATCTGTATTTTGTTTTTGGCGCGCATGGAAAAGACACTGAACTGCGCGCCAAAAACAAAATGCAACTATCCAAGCAGATTCCACTAGAAGTAGATGTATTTCCTTGACTTTTTGCTCGAGGCAATTACAAAATTTGGAGAAAAGAGACCCACATTTGGCTTGGCGATGGTACCAGTTATATGAAAAATGCAAAAAACCATTTGTCCGAACTCCGACTCCTCCTCCTTCTTCTCCGCATCTATTCAATGGACGATAGTAGGTATTCATTTCTTCCCCCACAACCCTTCCCCGGGTCCTTGAGCCTCATGTATTGACTTTTATTCATAAGTCTTCAGTTAAACAGCTATGCATATGCATCCATGGTGTAGTGGTCTATGCGATTAACCAGCTGGGGCAACCTGGGAGGTTCGAATCCTTCTTAGGCAATCATTTTTTTTTGGAAACTTTAAGTTGAAAAAATAACTGGTACTATCGGCAGGTCAAAATTAGAGCTATTTTCTCCCAAAAATCGATTGCCCTAAGCATATATCATGAAAATTTCACAAAAATATGTTAGGTTGCCCATAAATTTGAATTGTATTTTTGATTTTCGAATTTTTTTTTGTTATATTTTTTAAAAAATTAAATAAAAACAAAATATTTTTTATTTTTTTATCCATTAATATCTAAATATATTTTCGATTCTTTTATGTTTGTTATATTTTTTCAATGAGTTTATTTTTATTTATTTATTTTTCATATATTTAAAAAAAAATTTTATTTATACATTTTATATTATATTAAAAGTGGAAGAAATAACTGGTACCATCGGCAAGCCAAATGTGGGTCTCTTTTCTCCAAATTTTGTAATTGCCTCGAGCAAAAAGTCAAGGAAATACATCTACTACTAGTGGAATCTGCTGCGTCATCTGTATTTTGTTTTTGGCGCGCATGGAAAGAGACACTGAACTGCGCGCCAAAAACAAAATGCAACTGTCCAAGCAGATTCCACTAGTAGTAGATGTATTTCCTTGACTTTTTGCTCGAGGCAATTACAAAATTTGGAGAAAAGAGACCCACATTTGGCTTGCCGATGGTACCAGTTATACTCCACTGTCTGCGCAGTCCCCGCAAACATGGACTGCTCACTTGGCTGCTGCAATCGTCCCCAGCCTTTTTCCTCCTACTCCCCCTCATCCCCGCCCTCTAACATCCCTGCTGAGACGCAGCCAGTCAATGGGCTCCAGGGCGGAGTCCTGGCGCTTGGAATAGGCTAATCTGGAGCAGGAATTAGTTTCAGCCCCCGTCGTAAGCAATGAAAGAGGGAGAAAGGGCACGACGCTTGACATCTGGTGCTTGAAGGCCAAAAGTCTGCTCACTGGCCACCTGCTCTAGCAGGCCTTGCCAGAGTTCCTCATTCATGGCCGCCAAAGGGGAGATCCCGACTGCAAAGCCAGGAGGAGGCCATAGTACTGGCTGGGGCTGGTTTGAGGAGGATTGGAAAGAAAGGCTGAGGAGGAGCCACTCGTCCTTGTTGGTGCCCAGGAGCAGAGGCAAGCGGCGGCCTCCGGCCTGAGCGGCCAAGTTGGCCGGCCAATCGGGCAGGAAGCCCCCAGGCCCATCCACCATTGGCGCCCAAGTGCAACAGATCTCCGTCTGCTGGACGGCCTCCAAAATACCCACCAGTTCACCTCCTGCATGGATCTCTGGTGGAGGTGAACTCCACCGCACCTCCTCCGCGAGCTCCGCCAGCTCCTGGGCAGGCAGTTGGCGGAGGCAGCTGAGCACAGCGCCCAGCTCTCCCCGCTCCCAGTCCTCTAAGCTCACACACCCACTGGCCAGCGACACCTGGCCAATCTCTGCCTCTAGCAACACACAACCTCAGTGAAAGCTGGCACGTTTCTGGAGCTCTGAGCAAAGGTGCTCGGCTGCCTCAGCGTCCCGTCCACGGCCATCGGGCTTAGGGCGGTGCCACTCTGGAGAATGGCTTGGTGGATGAGCCCTGGAGAAGGAGAGATTGAGCGATGCCTTCCAAGTTGAGGCCGTTGCTGGCATCGCCGATAGTGTAGCCGCCGCCATGGATGAAGACCATGACTGGCAGGCGAGCACAGGCGCTTACCTCAAGCCTCCCTCACGGCTCACCTATTCATGCCTGGGCCTGGGAAGTGAACGAACGGAACGTTGGGGGTGAGGATGTTGAGGTAGAGACAGTCCTCATCCATCTCCAGGGGCCCCATCCCCATCAGCCCATTCTCTGTCTGCATGCAGGCCGGCGGAGCCTTCACAGCCTCAAGCCTGTCTCCCGGGAACCGAGGCTGCGGCTGCGGACGCTAGAAGAAACAGACAGCATGCCAACATCAGATAGTGCAAGAAGCCAAAAAAGACTTGGAAACGAAGAGCTCCGATGGGCGGTTGGGCAAAAGGGATGCCGAGGAAGGCAGTCACGCCGTTGCTTATACGGAAGCCGTGGACATCGCCGCGGCTTGTTCGAGCCACCTCCGGCTCTGATGACATGGCTGAGCCTAGACATAGTGCAAGTTTGAGCAGTAGCACAACTGCCATCTTCCCTAGTAGAATGTTGGAGGAGGATGGTAAAGTAGGGCAGAAGGTAGCACAAATGCAAATAAAAACCAGACTGGTTTTCGAAAGCTCTTCTGATCCGAAACCTTGTGTTTTCGGTCTTATGTTTTTGAAACCTTGTTTTGCTTCTTTGATGGTATGCTTTATTTTCGACATGTCTATGGCTACATATCACAATGCAATAGATTATCCGGTTGCAAACGCATATTGCAGTGTAAACGAATCATTTATGCAATAAGACTCCCGTGCACTCTGACGTTCATCAAAATTATTGCAAGATCTATAAAGCAGAAGAATGGACAAGAAAGGTCTGTGAAGATGCGGTGGGCTGGGGGCTGGTGAACTCAATGGGAGCAGGCGCAGGACGCAATTGTCCCAAATGATGCCACAGGGCCACCAGCTTGGGATCAGTGTGTCTCCCTCACAGGATTTCTTATGGAATAGAATAAAATCAAAATCAGCCCAATTTTATAATAATTCATAATTCGGTATTTTGTGAAAATATAGACTCGCACTAAAGGCGACATGCACTAAAGGCAACACACAGCCAAGGCATAGTCTGCAGAGGTGCAGCAAAGTCTTCAGCTTGTTACTGCAGTCTATGCCTTGGCTGTGTGCCGCCTCTAGTGCGTGGTGAACAAAAGGAGGCTAGCACTAATCATAATGCCCTGTATTTTATAATTCTTTATTTTGTGTAAATACATAATTACGGAATCAGACACACTGGTTGGGATAAGACCTTCGAATAGGTTGGGAGTAAACCAATAATAACGCATAAATAGAGAACGTCATCAATATTTAGTTGAAGATCTCAGAATTAGGTGCAGGATTCGATGTATTGAGCATTCATTCAGCTCCCTTTTCAATTATTCAAAGCATATGAATGAATAGTGTTCGGTATTCAGTTGGGCAAATCTGGGCAAATCTGGGCCTGCTCACTCTGGGGCCATAGTTTGCAGTTACACCGGTTTCTTTTAAGTACCAAGCTTCACCTGCTCTTTGGATGCGAGTATAGTTTTGACCGATATCCACTGAGCCTAGCCACCAAGTTTCCGCAAGAGCAGCTGCCAGGAGGAAGGCATTAGTGAGGGGTTGATGAAATGAGTGGAGGGAGGCTAGGCGAGTTGGGCTGGGCGTCCCGTGGTGGATGGATGGTGAACGGACCGGTTTCAGACGCCGCCGCAGCGGACAGCAGGGCAAATGGAGACGAGTTTGAATGATCGCACATCCTTCCCCCTCCCACTTCCTTCCCATCACTCAGCCTCTTTTTGCCCTTCCCTTAGCATCTCTGCGCACGCCAGCCCTTTTTTACACCCACCAGCAACTATGCAAATGTGTCTTTTGGGGAGTCTGATCAGTGGTACAGGGACAGGCCCTAGGAGACAGCAGAGGCAGCAAATAAACTCAGCAAACATCAGCTGGTATCCATGTGAATGCGAGTTAATCTATAACTGAGTAGGTGGATGTTTTTCGGGGCCGTCAGTTGACAAAAGCGGGTAGGAAGGCGTGCCATGTTGCGCCCCAATATGGGCATGGCGGTGAGGGGTGAGAAGGAGAGTGTCGCATTCCAAGCGGCAGCTGATAGTACCTACTCTCCCCGTAAGGACACTCCCTCCGCCCCCTTCCCTCCATCTCCCCCCTCCGCCTTCCGTCACCCCCCTTCCCTCTTGCAGACCCTGGCGCAGGGAGAGGGGGAGGCAGGCAGGGAGGAAGGGGACTCGCCCGTGTTCGGCGCACACGCCAGCCCTGTTCCCTGCTCGCCTCTGCCGCAGAGTCGGAGCCTCTTCTTCCTTCATCTCAGCCAACTCCCCTCTCCACTTCGTCGTCTGCCCCTTGCCCCTCTCCCCTACTTGACACCTTCCTCACTAACTTTGCCCAAGGACCCCCTCCTTTTCTGCCCTCCTCCTTGATTAGCCTACGTAAACACAACTTCATCTCCCGCTCCATCAGCATCCTATTATTTCCTTGTCCTCCACCTGCTTTAAGGACCTGAGGGCCTTTTAGCAGATTGCCCACGCTGATATCACATGCTTTTTTCAAGCTTAACGACTTCTCCTCCCATCATGATCTTGGCCTTCAGCCTATCCATCCATGCCAGGTGACTTTGAGAAATGGTCACTATTAGGGTAAGCGCCATGATAGGCGTAATGGGGGCAGGACAGGAGGCTAGGGTGGTCGTGTTTGCTGAAACGTTAAGATCGATACTTGGCAAAAAACCGGAAGGGGCGAACACGCCTACGCGTTCGTGGCCTCCCCATCTAACCCCCCCTAGAACTCCCTAGCGGCTCCTTTTCACCGCAGGCCCGCCCTTCCTTTATCCGCTTTTCACCTGACTCTTATCGTCCATCTTCATAAAACGGTCAATTGTCACGTTCCTTCTGAGTTTACATTTACTATGCTATACAGTCGAAGTTTAGAAGTTTGGAATTGTGATTTCTCATCCAGTAATTTACTGGATTGGCTTGAGGCAATATATCCCCAGAGCTTCAAAAGCTTAAAACGCTTAAACTCATCTTAATCCGCTTAATTTGTCTTTCATCTCATGATCCTCAATTTGCAAAATTATTCATATCAGCCTAATTAAAGGGTAGTTTGTGAGAGGATAGAGTGACACTCCCATGGATCGGATTTGTGATTTGGTCATGGTTTTGGACCATGTTTCAACAAGTTTCAACTCATTCTTTCACAGTCATTCTCTTAAGAAAACTCATTGCTACTTTTCAGCAGGACGGTCAGATCCCATTAACTGCCTAACATAACTCTTACACTTTTTTGAGGAGCAATTAAGGTAAAGAAAGGCTGGTTGCAAGTGTAGGATTATGTGGCGAGGAGGAGGTTATGGGGTTAATGTGGTCGTGGTGGGGGAGAGAGCGGGTGGGGGCAGCGATGGATAGGCCCAGTGATGTAGTGACTAACAGAGGAAACTATGTGTAGTGCGTGCGTGTGTACAGAAAGAAAGAGGCGAGATTGCAGAGTGCCAGAGAGACGGGAGCAGGGCCAGCAATGCCCGACCGCCAGTCCCCAGTGCCCCAGCGCTGACCGCTACTCCTCTCCCTTCCCACTCACTTTGAGACATGCCTCCCTGGGCCAAGAGTCTGGGCCTCCTCTTCCTCCTAGCCTGCCTAGAGGCCAAGGAGGTGGGCAAGGACGAGGAGTACGCGGCCTGCCAGTCCCTCATCCGACAGCGCACCAGCCGTCTCATCAGCAAGCCTTCCAACATCCGCCTCTACACCCAGGGCTACTACAGACCCCACCTTCGCAGTCAGATCGGTGCCCTCCCCCCCACCGCCCCCTTAAGTCCTTCTTCTCCTCAATTGATGGCTGAGCAGAGGCTGAGCCGGAGTACCAGCCGTTCGCGACGCTCTACTGGGACTGCGAGACATGGAACGGGACGGAGAAGACGTTCAACATCCAGTGCTACGTCTACCCGGACGCCACCGCTCACAACCCTGACCGCCTCATTGCCGATCAATACGTTGCCTTCTTTCTCCTCTCCCCTCACAGCCTTCAGCTCTCAGCTGACAGGTGTCCTTCGGCTCACCGCACGTGACGCATATCGACCTCCGCAAAAACGTCTACCAAGGCCTCGCCTTTGCCGAGCTGGCCCCGCGCCAGGTCCAGCTGAGATGATGCAAGAAGGAGGGAGGGAGGTAAAGTGGGTTGAAGGTGCTGCGGTGCAGGGTGCGGGCAATGAACAAGGTGATGGTGCCGGAGATGGGGAACTGGACGCTGTCCAACGCGGTGGAGATTGGGCCGGATGTGCCCTGGCACCCCCCGCCCATGGTCACCCTCACATTCCGCGATGAGCTTCGCCAGCCCGACGGAACCCGTCTCAGTCGCTACTGGGCTGCTGTCCTTGATGCCAACACCCGAGTACGAGCCTCTATTCATGCCTCTAGTTCCATCTAGCGTAGGCTGTGGGGGGGGGGGGTGGCAACAGTCGGTTACGTCACTCTGGGGAGATGATCTATGGGGTTATGTTTTTGACCGCGGAGCGGCCCGAAGGGCCGCTCCGCGGTCTATAGAGGTTACTAAACTTTTGTCCTGATATGTATATATATATATATATATATCTGGAAATGCTGGCCCCGGGCGAATTCTCAATGGATCTTGACAAACTTTTTTTTTCCTGAAAGGTAATGCAATTTTAGGAAGATCTGGAGGGGTGGAACCGGTTTCCGAGCATTTGAAACATTACTTTTTTGGGTAGAAAGGTTGAAAATTTGGGTATGCTGTAAAAGGGTCAATTCTCAACGGATCTTGACAAACTTTTTTTTTCCTGAAAGGTAATGCTATTTTAGGAAGATCTGGAGAGGTGGAACCGGTTTCCGAGCATTTGAAACATTACTTTTTTGGGTAGAAAGGTTTAAAATTTGGGTATGCTGTAAAAGGGTCAATTCTCAACGGATTGGGACAAACTTTTTTTTCCTGAAAGGTAATGCTATTTTAGGAAGATCTGGAGGGGTGGAACCGGTTTCCGAGCATTTGAAACATTACTTTTTTGGGTAGAAAGGTTTAAAATTTGGGTATGCTGTAAAAAGCTGAACGGCTGGTAATTGAACAGGCAACTTGAGTTTTTTTGTTCACAAGTCGTATATAACAATTCCAAATCTGTGCTTACTTTTAAAAATGGTTGAGAAACCACAGACTTGCCTTCTTGAGTGACAAACTTTCATGCATGACAATAGCATCAATAATTAGTAGCAGCTGAACGGCTAATAATTGAACAGAAGACTTTGGTTTTTGACCGCGGAGCGGCCCGAAGGGCCGCTCCGCGGTCTATAGAGGTTACTAAACTTTTGTCCTGATATGTATATATATATATATATATATCTGGAAATGCTGGCCCCGGGCGAATTCTCAATGGATCTTGACAAACTTTTTTTTTCCTGAAAGGTAATGCAATTTTAGGAAGATCTGGAGGGGTGGAACCGGTTTCCGAGCATTTGAAACATTACTTTTTTGGGTAGAAAGGTTGCAAATTTGGGCATGCTGTAAAATGCTCAATTCTCAACGGATTTGGACAAACTTTTTTTTTCCTGAAAGGTAATAATATTTTAGGAAGATCTGGATGGGTGGAACCGGTTTCCGAGCATTTGAAACATTACTTTTTTGGGTAGAAATGTTGAAAATTTGGGTATGCTGTAAAATGCTCAATTCTCAACGGATTTTGACAAACTTTTTTTTTCCTGAAAGGTAATAATATTTTAGGAAGATCTGGATGGGTGGAACCGGTTTCCGAGCATTTGAAACATTACTTTTTTGGGTAGAAAGGTTGAAAATTTGGGTATGCTGTAAAATGCTCAATTCTCAACGGATTTTGACAAACTTTTTTTTTCCTGAAAGGTAATAATATTTTAGGAAGATCTGGATGGGTGGAACCGGTTTCCGAGCATTTGAAACATTACTTTTTTGGGTAGAAAGGTTGAAAATTTAGGTATGCTGTAAAATGCTCAATTCTCAACGGATTTTGACAAACTTTTTTTTCCCTGAAAGGTAATGATATTTTAGGATGATCTGGAGAAGTGAAACCGGTTTCCGAGCATTTGAAACATTACTTTTTTGGGTAGAAATGTTGGAAATTTGGGTATGCTGTAAAATGCTCAATTCTCAACGGATTTTGACAAACTTTTTTTTCCTGAAAGGTAAATATATTTTAGGAAGATCTGGAGGGGTGAAACCGGTTTCCGAATATTTGAAACATTACTTTTTTGGGTAGAACGGTTTAAAAATGGGATATGCTGAGAAATGGCGAAATCTTAACGGATTTGGACAAACTTTTTTCCCCGAAAGGTAGTCAAATTTAGTAGGTAGTCAAGGGTAGTCATTGGCATGGAATTTTAAGCTGCTAAGGAAGTTGTGAGCTGTGAAGCTCCGCGGTCACCTATTGCGCTCTGCGCCATATACTTGTTTGATCAATCACCAACACTTTCAATCAAATCAACCTCTCAATTCAGTCTTTGACGGCTCAGAAATGGACAGGGAATGAGCAATGAGCACAGAGCAACTGGTGAAGGTTTGGCGAAGCTAGGCGGAGTGATTGTCTTGTTTCAGCAACTGACACAGCTGTTCGAACGTCAGCGTCCCGCCCTCATGGAAATGGCCGACGGCATCAGCAGCTCCTACTCCAAGTGGGACGATCTACAGGTCTGCCCTTTCCTTTGCCAACCTTTTTTCACGCCCCCAAACCACTGCTACTGATTCAGGCCAAGTTCTTGACCCTCTCTCCGCACGAGCACGGGAGCGAAATGTCGGAAGAAGAGGAGGAGGAGACTGATCCTCTGGTGGAGGAGGCGGAGAAGGAGGTGGAGAAGTTGGCACTGGAGGGCATCCGCAGCGTAGTCTTGGCCGTGGCCAACGGGAGCAGCCCGTCCAACCTCAGCCTGAGTCTGGAGGAGCGGCAGATGGACCAGGCTGCGCTCGTCCTACGCGCTCCAACCAAGAGCTACGACCAACAGCCTCTGCGTTCACTGCTCACCTCAAGCACACTCCCTTTCAAGAGAGATGATTGACAGCACTGCTTCCCTTGGGCAGTCGCTTCCACCATCGACTGGTCAACGACCGCCGCTTCCGCAGCCAGGCCTACACCTCCGACTGGCTCAACGGACACTCCTACGTTGCCGTTCCCGGCGACCACAACAACTCCATCGTATACTCCCTCATTCTCTTCTTCCCTCCTCTCTCTTACTTCTACTAGCTCTCTCTTCCAGCTGGCGATGTGGGAGTACAGCGCGCACAAGCTCCTGGAGACGCCGTCTGGGGTCCGGGTGGAGACACTGGTGTTCAATCCGTTCGGGAACGAGCTGTTCATGCTGTCCCACGTCCCGCAGCTCTCCCGCCACCTCCTCCAGCGCATCCCCCTGGACGACTGGAAGCCCCCCGGCCAGCCCTACGCCCGCAAGTTCTTCGCCGCCTACACCGCCCTACCCTGCTCCTGCCAGGCCGTGGAGGCCGCCGACATCCGCGCCATGGCCCTGGACCTGCGCGGCCTCCTCCGCTCCGGCGGCG
This sequence comes from Ptycholaimellus sp. GST1_10, assembly GCA_030248095.1. Taxonomy (NCBI): domain Eukaryota; kingdom Metazoa; phylum Nematoda; class Chromadorea; order Chromadorida; family Chromadoridae; genus Ptycholaimellus; species Ptycholaimellus sp. GST1_10. The sequence continues at coordinate 42,458 of JASANA010002091.1, forward strand.
TCCACCCGCCCACCCGACCCCGCCTCCTCCTCGCCACCGCCAACGGCTCCCTCTACTCCGCCGACCTATCCGAACTGGCCAGCCAGGATGCCGTCTGCAATTGCACCCTCCTCTTCAACCTCACCCACACCCCCTCCAGCCCCATCCCCAACGCCCCCGACCTAGACCAGCTCGGACAGGTGGCCACTCTCGCCGTCGCCTCCGACTACCTCTTCTACGCCTTCGACAATGGCCCCCTCTTCCGCGTTCAGCTGGAGCCGCCACCCGGCAACGCCACGCGCCATGTGGACGTATTCCCCGACATGTGGTACAACTACGGCCAGCGGATTCACTTCCAGCCACTTCGCGTCTACGACATCGAGCTCAACTCCAGGTACACGCCTGCTTATCTGGCTCTTCTTAACCTACTCATATTCTGCCTCTTTTTAGGGCCTGGAAGCCGTACCCGGAGAAGCGGCATTGTCTAGCCGTGCCCGCAGCCAAGCCCGTCATCACCTCCTTCATCACCACCTCTGACTCCATCCAGTTCCAGGTACGCATGGGCAGCGAGCTCTAGGAGAAGTTTATGCAATGGAAGCAGGGAATTGGTGTGTCAGGTGAAGTTCCCGCTGGAGAGCGGGAATGGTCCGAGCTGCAAAATGTACCCACCGCCGGCGGTCTACAGCCACGTGTACCTCAGCGCCGTGGACAGCAGCGGCAAAGCTGCGCCCCGGAAGGCCTGGGCCAAGCCGGAAGAGTTCGCCAAATGGCGCTCCGTGGTCCTGCACAACCTCAACTCCTCCACCACCTACCAGCTACGCTTAGTCCTGCTCAACAACGACGGCACCTCCCTATCCTCCGACACGCTCATCTTTACCACCAAGATGAGCCGGTTCCTCCTTTCCGATTCATCTATTCCTACCTTTCCTTTCTCCTTTGTCCTGTCCTTCACAACCTCAGCTTCTTTTCCTGCCTTTCCTTTCTCCGTCGTCCTATCCTTCGTAACCTCAACTCCTCCAGCACCTACCAGCTACGCCTAGTCCTACTAAACAACGACGGAGCCTCCCTATCCTCCTTCACCCTCGTCTTTAGCACCAATATGAATCGGTTCCTCCTTCCTCTTCATCTTTTCCTGCCTTTCCTTTCTCCTCTGTCTGTCTGTTTTTCTGTTAGGCCTAAGGGAGAAAAGGAGGAGGACACAGGTTGCTGTACCTGGTGATCATGGGCCTGGCGGCGCTGGTGTGCATCGTGGTCACCTCCGTCCTCATCGGCCTCGCCTTTAACATGAGCAAGAAGTACATCACCGCCCGCCGCAAGGAGACCTGGCTACGGTTTCCCATCATTTTTCTCTCCACCAAGCCTCCTCCATCTGCCCTGCCCCTCATTGCAGCTGGCTGGTGCGAAACTTCGACGCCGGGGAGGGCGCGGAGGGGAATGGGATCAGCAAGCTCCCAATCATACCCGCCAAGGACATCACTGACACCCAGCAGCGACTTGGCGAGGGAGCATTTGGGACCTGCTCTGTGGCACTTCTCAGAGAGGTTCTCTCTTCTCCTCTCCTCTCCTCTAAACCCACCCATCGTCTTCCAGCCCAACTCCGCGCTGCAAACGCGGGTGGCCATGAAGCAGCTGAACAAGCGGACACACAGGGACGGCAAGCTTGATCCTGAGCTCCAGGACAGGTGAGCCTTTTGAGGCGAAGAATGGAATGGAAAGCAGTGTACTGCAGAGTGGAGTACATGTTCTTCTGTGAAGCGGACGCCATGCAGCGCCTGCAAAGCCCGGAGGCCTGCCCCAACCTGGTCAAGATGATCGGGATCAGTCTGGACCGTGAGATGCCCTGTCTCCTGGTGGAGCTGATGAAGACGGATGTCAAGAGTCTCCTCGTTGCACTGGCCAGTGGCCAGAGTCGCTACAGCCTTAGGTTGATCCGTCTTCCCCTCCCTCCCATCCCCTGCTTTCCCTCAGGCCTAAACCAATTGCAGCGAAGAAGATGCCATTCGACTGGCCATCGACGTGGCGGCAGGGATGGAGTTCATGCACAAGAAAGGCTGGATCCACCGCGACATCCGCGCCGTCAACGTCTTCCTCACCTCCTCCAACCCCCTGGACTGGGTCGGGAAGCTCGGGGACCTCGGCCTCGCCCGCGACCTCAACCACATCTCAACCGATGGCAAACGAGAGTCCCTCCCAACATCTCTCTCCATATCTTTTTCTACTAAGCCCGGGCGAGAACTGGAGGTACAATATTCGCTCGGACGACATGGTGCCATGCGCTTGGTGTGCCCCGGAGACGCTCACCAGCACCAGCCCCGTCTACGACTTCAAATCTGACGTCTGGAGCTTCGGTGTCTTCTGCTGGGAAATGGCCACCTTGGGCGAGCAGGTTTCCTCCTTTCCCTTTTCTTCTCCCCCACCTCCTCTCCTCCTACAGCCATCTCTCCTCCTAGATCCATCACAACTCCTTCATTGTAGCCATTCGGAAGCATGCGTACGAGCAAGATCATCGAGGCGGTGGTGAAGCGGCGCAAAAACCCAGGAGTACCAAACAGGCTGCCTAAGCTCTACGCCGGCGCCATCCGTCAGTGCTGGGCCTACGATCAAGCCGAACGGCCCTCCGCAGCTCAGATCCGACAGGCTCTCTCCTCCGCACTCCCCGAGGAGCCCGTTCCGGCAAACCGAGGTTTCTATTTTTCTCTCCTTCAATCCTTCTTTCACTTTCACCTTTCACCTCTCTTCCCAGGCCCATTCAACCTGGACGAGGCCCCGGCTCAGGAGCTGTGGGTAGCTCAGAAGACCAAACCCAACGAGGCCAACTTCACCGACTCCACCTGCCTCACTGACGCTTCCCACAACCATCTCAGCACCAACTACTTTAACAACGGCATTGAACTCCGTCCTCTCAGCTCACCCACTCTCTACAGGGTCCTCCTCCTACCTTTCTCTCCCTCCCTACACCCTGCTCTACCCCAACTCTCCCATTTGAGGAGCAGCCAGACGTAATCAGCTACGCCACCTCCGTGGACCCCACCGGGCAGCTATTGGACTTGGACTTCTTGCCCCAGGTTGTTCAGCATCAGCTATACTTCTTTATTCTCTGAGGAATTTTGCTGAATGGCCAGGTGGACTTTTGCCCGGACAGCGGCTACACCAACCGCAGCACGCCCTCCAGAAGCCTCCTGGAACGGCTGCCCAATGGACGCAGCACCCCCGTCTCCCCCTTACCCACCGGCCCTCCTCCCCCAAAGCCCCACCCCTACCCACTGGGCGGCCTACGATCCCCGCCCCTGGCCCTCCGCAGGGAGCCCGAGGAGCACCCCCTCATGGACCCCGTCGAGGACCTGGGCGTCTACCGCGACGGCGACGCCCTCGTCACCACCCATCATCGCCTCGGACACCTCCTCGCTCCTCATCAGACCCCTGCCGCCCAGGAGTCGGATGGAGGGGCAGCGGAGGAGGGGTTGGAGGAATCCTCCGACACCGCCGGCACCGACGACGCCGCCTCCGACACCCCCTACTTCTCCGCCTTCTTCAAGGAGAAGTCCCGCTCCCTTCGAGATCTCGGCATACCCGCTTCCGACTACATCGAGGGATGACCCTCCCCTCCACCCTATACATCACCCTTCCTCCACCCTACATCACACTCCCTCCCTCCCTCCTCCAGCAGCATTCCTTCTTGCCTCTCTCCTCCTCGCCCTCCCTGCTCAGTCACACGGGTTCCGATGCCCACATACAGCTACCGACCAGTGATACAGGACGACCAGAATTATGAGTGTTGTGAATGCGAGTAGTTGTGCCGACTCTTTTCCATCCCTCACTCCCGCCTCCCTCTCACTCAATCTTCTTGCCATGCCCCAGCTCAAAGTCTAGCGGCTGCATTTTCTGCTCCATTCTTTTGTAAATTCGCTTTTATGCCCTATTATCCGTAGTGCTTATTTCGTTTTATTTTTTGTACAGATTGTAAAATGTGCCATAGCCATTCCACAGGATCCCATATGAGAATTGTGTATGGACATACGAAGTGTTTTCAAAAAGTACAAGCGGTTAAACAAGTTCAAAGCAAGTTCTCGACGCACAACAGCAGAAACAATGAAAAAACAATCTGCAAGCGCACACGAAACTACTCATCCTCTTCATCATCTTGAAAAGAAAGAAGACGAGCGTCCTGCACTGCCTTCGGCTTGTGCTCAGATTTTCTTCCCTTTTTCTGCTTCTTCTTCTCGCCTTGATCACTGGACTCTGCGTCGGCTTCCCTTTTTGCTGGCTTCCGGAATTGAATCTTTCCCTCATCTATCCTCTTCCCTGTCAAAATAGATAGCTCCTCATTGTATTTGCAGCACTGCAAAGCTTACGGTCATCGTCTTCGGCTTTCTCCTGTCGTATGGCCTCCAGGTCCTCCTCGGTGAGGTGGGAGTCTTTGAGCACGACGACTTGCGGACGATTCTCTTCCCGCTTTGATAGGATCTCCTCCTCTTCTTCCTCACTCCCACTTACTGTCGGCTCCGCTCTCTGTAGGAATCAATGAAGTTGAGGAATGAGAAGAGGAAGAAGAGGGAGTGAGACTTTGGCATCGATGGTGGGCGGTGGTCGATAGCCGGCCTTCTCCTTCAGTCTCTTCAGGAAGGCAGGCTCTTCTGGCTTTGTGTAGCTGATCGCTTGCTTCTTCCCACCGCGCTTTCCGCCGCGCCCTCGAGAAGACATCTCTCATCTGTTTCTATGGGCTGACTTTTAAGATCACGCAGAGAGAGAAGAAGTTTGGGCCTTCGGAAGCTTCATTTTGGCGCGCATTTAAACGAGTCCACATCTTTCGGTTTAGATTGTTTGGCTACATTTTTTGCACACTTGCTTTTTAGATTAAGAAATGCACGATGGGTTTGGCACAATAATTTTGAGCAAATTTTTTGGGCTGAAATAGTTTCTAGGATGAACCTGGACATTAATTGTGAGTGGACGTACCTAAAACATTCAAAATAATTTTTAAACACAGCTAAAGTAGTAAAATATTCAACCTGAGAGGTTCAGAAATCAAGAAAATTGAGAATGAAGCTGCAATTAGTCTGGTTCACGGATGTGTATCTCGTCTTCCTCTTCAGCTTTCTCTCTGCTCGGCTGTTGGGTGGAGATCTGAAAAGTTCGACGCTGCTGGGTCTGCTGAGCGTGGTGGCCTGGCTGATGCTGATCTGGCGCTGGGGCGTCCAACGAACCAACGCCAGCCGCCTCTGGAACTTCATGGAAGGCATCCGCGTGGGCGCCCACCGCGGCGCCTCCCTCGACTCACCCGAGAACACCCTCTACGCCTTCAGCCAGGCACAGGCCAACGGCGCGGACTTCATCGAGCTGGACCTCTCCTTCACCCAAGACGGCGTCCCCATCGTCTTCCACGACGACCGCCTCGAGCGCACCACCGACGGACGCGGCCTCGTCGCCAACACTCCCTTCGTACGCATCGCCACCCTCAACGCCGCCGGCAACTTTCGTCCCCACGAGCCGCCCCAGTCCCCCTCCGCCGGGCCCCGCGACGTACAGATACCCACGCTCAGAGAGGCGGTGCGAGCCATTCTTGACTTAGGTCTCAGTGTGATCATCGACCTCAAGGAGAGCCATCCGGACCTCGTGCACACCATCCTGGAGCTCTACAAAGAGTTCCCCGCCCTCTACTGCTACGGCCTGGTGAGCAGCTTCTACTGGCGCGAGCTCCTCCGCATCCGCCGCGCCGACCCCCGCATCCTCGTCGCCCACACCTGGGCACCCGACCTACACCGCGACACCTGGGCCCTTCAGCGCCCCTGCCAGTCCTGCCGCCTCACCCACCGCTGGCACTGGGACGCCTGGCTCGCCGACGCCCTCGAGGCCCTCATCCTACACTCCGGCCTCCTCCAGCGCCTCTCCGGCGTCCGCCTCCTCCTCGTCCACCACTCCGTCCTCAGCCCCGCCTACCTCGCCTTCCACCGCGCCGCCGGCAACCACCTCATCGCCTACACCGTCAACGACTACCACCATCGCCTCTTCCTCCTCCGCGGCCTCCACGTTCCCTTCATCACCGACGCAATCCACGACCTACGCCCCATCCTACGCGCTTTTCAGTCCCCCGACCGCCCGCCCTTCCAGAATCACAAGGTATGCGCTCTGGAACAGCCCTAGTCTGTTTATTTTCCCTTGCTGGCTGCTTTTTCATGTTTTCCTGTCAATACTTGCGCTTTTGTGTATTTATCAATGCGTTTTGTTGTTTTTTCTATTGCTTATTGATGTAGATGGGATTTATGATAAAACAGGTCATTCACAGCGTTGACAAACTGAATTCGAACAACCAATTAGAAATGCAGACCTACCCACGAATCGATTCATTTATAAAGCACAGTTGTCGAGGTGGTGGAGTGCGGGGTG
>JASANA010002093.1:0-47119 GCA_030248095.1 Ptycholaimellus sp. GST1_10
CTCCTGGCTCCAGCCAACTGAACATAAGAAATGAGTGATCAGGATGTTGGCTAAATCATTCCATTTTGTGGATATTTTTGCTAGAATCTTAGATATTTTAGCACTTTAAATATTTGGTAATTGAATTTTTTGGGAACGATCCGTGGTGTCCTGCGTAAAACAGTGTTTTGGCCTAAAAATATTTTAGAAATTTTATGATTATGAATTAGATTTTCTCTTGCACTCTATTATAACATTTAGACACATTTGCTAGTTTCCTAAAACATTGGATTTTGACAACATGAGGAAAAGAACCGGCTTGGAAAGTAGCGATGGCGTTCCAAAGTTGCGGCCCAGTGATTGTAGGGTAAGGCTGGCGGGGTAAGGCTGGTGAAAAGGCTGGGAAGAAGCGAGAGGAAAAGAAGACGGAGGCCAGTCCCGTACTGAAGCCCAGCAGAACCGAGGAACAGCGTTGTCGCATACCCAATCTATTCTTTCCGCTTAACTCCAACTGGGCTTTGTTCCCATTTCCTTTTACAAACGGAATTCATCAAATATCATATTTGGAAGATTTCATATTTGGAAGACCTGGAAAGCCTAAAGCGGAGAAAAAGGATTTAACGATTTACGCATGCAAAGAATGAGTAAAGGATGAAAGCAGTTAGAAAAGGGAAGAAATGGAAAATCGTTGGAGCAGTTGAGTAGAGTGAGGCTGCCAGGCAACGCCGACCTGTGAAGGCGTTTGGGCACACTATTTGCCAATACCTCACAAGCCACGCCTTTTCTTAAGGAACGCTACTGGAACACTAATCACAGCCTACATTTAAACTTAGATCAAGTCACCTAAATCATGTCCCGTCCATTGATAACCACTGCTCAAAATCTCTAGACCAAAGGGCTGCCTGCGGTATTTCATTGATTGATTTTTATTCATCCAACATGGTTGGGGGTAGACAGTAGGCGTAAAAACAGCCTACTGACAAACGATGAACAGGAACCAAGTAGTAAATTGGCAGCTTCAAAGGCCCCCAGGGCAGCAAGAATAGCATGGTTTCACAGCCGGTTCCACTTCTCGGCCACCCGATGTGGCCATCTCAGTGAGACCATCCTTGGAGCCCTAGTGTCAAACTAGGCCTGGGCACTACTGCTGATTAGCGTGAAAAACGTTGAACAAAAACAACAGGTCAGCATAAATTCCAAGGATTCAAGCGCTAAGAAGATTGCACACCTGTATGGATAGCATCGATTAAAAATAGGTATGTGGCAGCAGCATAAAAATGGAGCGTGTGAAACTGAGTTCTTGCCTTGTCGTAAACGCTGCATTATAATTTATCATTATAAATAAACCCGAGTTTACTAGACCTATGAATTATGTCAATTAATACTCTAGACGTTTCATGTCCCATTTAGAAAACTAACCATCAATAATGATGATAATTTTTCATATGTGTTAAGGATATTGTTTGGCTTAATATAAATTTTTCGATAAAAACGAATCGGAAAAAACATTCATGAAAAACTTTCAAGCCGACAGCAAGCAATGCAAATGCAAACCTTTATATGATGCAAATTTTTGTCGCACTCTCGGAAGGATCGTTTCCTGTACACACTATAAATCCAACTTTTTACGAAAAGCTAGTTTCGAAAAGCTTTAGTTTTGATCACGTATACTTCAGATAAACAGAATTACACCGACAAAATACGCTTAAGAGCTGAGTTTTGGTGCAGACCTGCAAGCTTACTGAAAACCACAGATGGAATTTATGGGCTTTTTATTTGCGTTACCATGAGTGATGAGACCATCAGGTTTGGAACAAAAATTGTTTGGCTCCTTTGAACAATGTAGAATGAATATATCGAATGAATAAACATGTTGCTTTTCATTTGATTTGTGTTCTTGATGTGAGAGTAAAGTTAGGCCGACATAAAATTGAATAATTCTGTTCAGCCAGCAAAATTTCAAAAAAAAACCAGGGCTCAATTATGCATAGGAGTGGGAAATGGAAGTGAGTAGAGAGTGGCACGCCGTTTAGCTGCCTTGGAAGAATGTGGCTTTGAAGTGGGCGTGTGAGTGAAGATTCATAAACTCTGGACTGCCTCCGGCAACGAGGAAAGACATGCATCTTGTATTAGCTATTGCCTTTCCATCCCTCCAGTTCATGGCTCCAATGATGCAGATGAATTGGACTGGCAGGCGTTAGTAGGAAAGAGGGCCACGGCTCAGGTTCTCGCCTTCCATACCCCAGGGATCCGCAAAGCGCCCCAGTTGATTAGGCCTGGGACCGGTGCCGACCAGACGACACATCCCACCTTTTACCCATTCCATGCCCTGCCCTTCTACCCATTCCCTCCCCTACCACTCCCCCCCCCTTTCATCTCAGCCACCAGTCGGGAGCGACGATTGGCGGGATGAGGGCTTTGTTTTTGCCTGGCCTCATCCGATCCGAGCTGGGCATTAAGGAGAGCCAGGGAGGCTTAATGCTCTTGGCTGGGGACGAAGAAGGCTAGAGAGTTGGGGGGAGGGGGAGGGTGTGCCGGCCACTTCAGCTGTAGACTAATTTGGAGCCCCCTTCACTGCCAGTCCGCGTGCCAGGAACTTTGCCCAGTCATTGAGAGCTTCCAATTCTTTCTACTCCCTCCATCTGCTTCTTGTCCCCCACTTTCTATTCCCCACCTCCAGCACTTTCTATTCCCCTCCTCCTCGTTCCCCCAGCCCTCTTCTTGCTCTCCGAATGGCCACTATCCTCCCTGTCAACTATGTCATTGTCTCAAGAAGTTCCAACTTTTTTCATTTATCTAACCCTGGACCATGTGCATCTAATATATTACGTGCCGCTTATTTCGACGGCTATGCTACAGTGCAAAAAGAACTAGCTACAAGAACAAGTGTTCTATGTGAACGAATTAGCATTGATCACAAGTCAGGCGGAAACTTCTTTTCCTCGTTGTAGTACTCAATTGCTTGGCTTGCTGATGGTAAGGAAATAGGAACATTAGATTTTGCTGGCTCTTCTAAGTGAGTTCTTCTAGGTTCTTTGTCTAGGAGAAAGGCATTCCTTGACATGATTGGTGGGGTCACTTTTTCGGAATCTCCCCTCGGCCTGAAACTGGCGCTTTCTTATCGCTCCAGCTTTGTCAAAATGCCTAAAAAAGCAGAAGCCTAGCGCCCAGCAGATGCTGCACTTTTTCATTCGGCGGCTGTATTGAGTTTTCGAAAATTCCGCTTGTCCCTTGTGTCTTTGTTATTTCGTTTCTCTTGAAGGTCACGGAAATTATTCATTTTTTATTTTTCATTTTTTGATGGTAAATTAAGAGCAGCAATTTATGTTTCACCATTTAACTTTGACGAAGTGTAATCAATTGAATTCTAAAAGGCGATCTGGCGATAAAGTCGTCATGTATTAATTTTTGAGAAATATATCAAATAATCTTATCATTATCCCATTTATACGGTTCAAATGGCGGTTGAATCATTAAAATTCACTGATAAAACAACATTTATATCCAAAATAAAAATCGGACGGAGTTTTTAGAATGACAGATATTAATGAAAAAGGTTTTGCTCAAAATGAATTCTCAATTTAAATTAAAACAAGTATAATGGCGCAAAGCGCAATATGTGACCGCGAAGCACTAGGGCTGAAATTAATATTTATATGTATCGTAGTACGACGACATGTCCTTGGCATTCAAAACCTTTAGCGACCACCCCTTCACGTGCTTCCACGCTATCATTCCATTCCTTCCCCTTCGTCGCCCCTCGCTCCCCGCCTTTGCCACCCCCTCCTCCGACGCCGCCATCTTGTCTGCCTCCTGTGTACCCTTGCCCTCGCCCCTACTTAAGGCCTCCATTTCACCATCATGCCATCAGTCTAGTCTCGAGCTTTGGCTTCTCAGATCCGCATAAACTTCAACGTCTCTTTCTAAACCCACACCTCACCGCCGCGGCCTACAGGCAGTCAGCACCAGGGACAAGTGTGCGCCCCTGTGAGGGTGGCCACACTACGTAGTAGCAGAGTCGTGGTTTTTTGGTCCTCCATCTAACCAACCTCATCATTTAGTCCCTCATCTATACCCATCCTAACACCGGCTTCGGCCATCCAGACCCAGCTCAATTCCATCTCTCCTCTCTTTCGCTTTGGTTTTGAGTATTGTGTCTGAGTGTATAAGTGGATGTGGCAGAAGGACAACGTAAAGAAGTTGAACGGATTGAAGAAGTGGAGTGAGATACGCAACAGATCCAATCAAGCACTCTGCTGAGTTGTCAATCAGTAATCAGAGTCTCCTTTTCTTCCTATTATTGTGCCTGGACCGGGTAGGTCCTCAGGGGGAAAAGGTAGTGTCTTCCTAAAGTTGCCAGTGCGGGGGTGGGAACGGCCTCCTGAAACCAAACATCGGGGTGTGAGCAGCCCAGGGTATATCGAATCAGCGCTGGAGGTGGGAGCGGCCTCAGCAAGAAAAACACCGGGAGTGGGAGCGGCTCCAGGTTATCCAAAAACGCCGGGGGTGCAAACGGCCCTATTGCAAAAAACGTTGGTGCAGGCAGGAAGACAGCAAAACATTCCATAATCGCAAATAATCTCATCCATAACCACATATAACCAAGTGCAGGTAGAAGAATATATTTATCCAAATTCTTCTACCTCCATCTGCTTTGGCAATCCAGAACCAGCTTCATTTCTCCTAGACAGCAACCCTGAGCCGCCACCTAAACCTCCCTCAAGAGGTTAGCGCCCAGCAAAGGCACGACAGGCAAGCAAGAGCAGAACGCGGAAGACTCGCAGAAGTCCGTGACAACAGCCGCAGTCCCAGCCCGGAAAGACGTGCAGGGCAGCCTGACAGGCCCAGAACACCTCCCCAAAGGGCAGCAGGTGCAGCAGGACTCCAGGGTCCGCCTCGCTCTCCTCAATCTCCAGCTAGTGAAGGGACCTTAGAAGAGACTCTCTTTGAGGATGCCCCAGAAGAAAACCTGGTGAACGTAGACGACCTCATAGCAGGGAGAGTGCAGGGTCTAGAAGCTAGGCTAGAGCAGAGAGAGAACGAGATAGAAGAAGTTGAAGCAGAGAGGCAGCGCTTGGCACACGAGCATGCCCGCCTGGAACAGCAGCTTGCCGCAGTCCCCGCCCCAGCAGCTGGACACCAAGTACAGGCACTGGAAGCACGCCTGGCCAATCTACAGCGCGTCCTCGGCGAGCATGCAGACGATGCCCAAGGCCGCCAGCAGGACCTCGTCAACGAGGTTTGTCTTCTCCTTCCCGCAGCCCATCCACCCCCACCTCCACAGCCTCAACAACCGCACATAGCACAGCCCCAACTCCAGCAACCCCCAGAAATGGCAGCAGACCACACTGACGATGAGGTAGAGCAGATGAACGAGGGTGCTGGCGATGGCGGAGGTGGAGGCTGTGGAATTGGTGGAGGAGGCGGAGGAGGAGCAGGTGGAGTGAATGGTGGACAGCAACGTGCAGCACATGTCCACTATTGCGTTAGTCTCCACCCCCCGCAGTGCAAAACGTACACAAACCCGGCCAAGATGGCGAATTTAGCTTGGTTTGAGCGCTTTTCAAGGGCCTATCAAGGAATGGCTAGGGCAGGAGAAGATATCCAAATCCAGCTCTTGCAGCATCTTGAAGGAGAAGCCTTGCATATGGCCAACTATCTCCTTGAAAGCCGTGAAGCACTGCATGTAGCCGATCCTCACACGCCAGAGCACACATGGCAAACACTGGGTGAAGAGTTGAAGGGGATGTTGGACAGCGCGCGTACGGTGTGAACGTGGAAGCGCAACCTGGTGGCCAGGTGACAGGCGGCCTCCGAGCCCTGCAGCGCCTTCGCCGCCTCCATCATCTCCCTCACCAAAAAGGCTTTCCCTCTCTCCACACCACAAGAGAGGGAAGCAGAGCAGCTGGAAAGGTTCCTAGAAGGATTGCAGCCGATCTACAAGCGCCAGCTGGTCCTGAGGGAGTACCAGACCTTGCAGGACGCCTTGACAGCAGCCAGGAAGATCGAAGATGCATCCGGCAGCCGTAGAGCCTGCTCTGCCCTGCAACAGGAACCCTACGAAGAGCTCCAGGAGGAGTCCTGGACAGAGCCAGCCTACCCCCAGTTTCCCCACCAGCGCAAGAGCCAAAGCCCCTCCCCCCATCCACGCAAGGAACTGGACATGCTTGCTATCCAACGCCAATTGTCGAAGCTACAAGTGAACGCCATGCAGCCCAACCTTCCCTCCCCTGAGGCTGTGAAACAACAACTCTCCCAGGCCAATCCAGTCTTGCCACCGGACCAACCGGTGGACCCGCGCTGCCGCACCTGCTACTCCGTGGACCACAAGACCGAGCAGTGCTCCCCCGACCTGTGCAGGAAGGCCAACATGCCCAACCCACTCCTCCGCCCCTGCTTCTACTGTGGCGAATATAACCATTTCGTTTGTGAATGCAAAATCAAGGAAGCCGATGAGAGGGAGGAGAGGGAAAGGATGCTGCAGAGACAGAGGGAGTACACCTCCCGCCCTTCCTCTCGTCGAGATGATAGCTGGGAGGCTCGTAGGTATGGCTGAAGCAGCGGAGAGAGAAGGGAGGGAAGATGGGAGCAAAGTCGTGGAGGACGAAGTGATGAGCGAAGGGACGGCTCCCGAGAAGGCCGAGAAGAAAGGCGAGAGGAGCGCAGAGGAGGACGCGAAGACAAGCAGAGAGGAGGGCGCGACGAGCGCCGCTCCTCCAGCCGCCGCCGCGACTCTGACAGCTACCGCAGCCCCCGCTACTCACGTGATCAGTCCCCAGCTCCCCGACAAGACAGACGCCTACAACCACAGTGCCTGCGGTGCTGCCTACAAGGCACAAAATTATCCTTCCCACCAATCGCCAACCTCAATTCAGAGTGGGCTGAACAGAACAATTCTCGCCTAGCCCTATGCAAAAAATCGCTCAGCTACTGCAAAGGAGAGAACTTTGTTGCTGCCATCCGCTTCTATATAGCTCTGATGAATGCCAGCAAGGATGACCAATCCTGATCTGTTTTCATATTTTGCTGCTTATTGGCTTTAACCTTTAATATTCTGTTTGCCTACTGTTGACAATAGCAAACATTAAACAATCAAACAAACAATATCCAAAGTGTCCAGCACCAGCCAAGCGGTTCTTTGGGGACATGGGGCCTACGGGGGGGGTTGGCAGGGGCTAGAAAAAACCACACCCCCCGGGGGGAGTGTGAACTCACTCCCCCCGGGGGGGGTGCGAACTCATTCCCCCGGGGGCTGCGAACTCACTCCCCCCGGGGGGTGCGAACTAGCTCCACCCGGGGGGTGCGAACTCGCACCCCCCCGGGGGGACCCCCCGGCTCCCCCCAGGGGGTGCGAGAACTTCCCCCACCATTCCTGGAGGCAAATAGGAATCGTATTTTTTGACATGCAGCTTTGTGTGGTTTCTAGGTTCGGCTTAGATTCTTTAGAGGTACAAAATTAGTGTAAAGCTTTATCTCCTACGAGACCCCATTAAGCTTCCGTTGATAAGAGTGATTAGCAGGCGATAATTGAAGGGCAGTGATTTGGAAAATGAGGGTGAGGGACTGAAGGAATGTTGGAGGAGAGAAGGCTTTTGGAAGTCCCCGCTGACCTCTGGGCGACCAAAGATAGACAGTGATAAATCCTGGGCCTCAGAATAAGTCTTGTCCACCCGCCTCTGGGGGCTGTGTGGAGGATTTGAATCCCATTAAGCGAGCGGGGCGGGCCAAGGCGCCATTTCATTTCTCTCTGTGCGCGTCTCGCCAGAGGCTATCTCATCGCTGTCAGTCAAGGCGGCTCTGTGCTGAGTGGAGGTCAGTTGAAGAGGAGGGAGGAGTTGCAGGGAGGGGCGTTGAGGATGATGGAGCTCCTCCATTGGCTCCTGGCCACCGCTCTGCTCGCCTTGGCCAGCTCAGATGACTGCGCTGCCATCCTAGCCACCGACCACGGCTCCAGTCCCGATGACAAGGTCCTCCCAAGCCACCTCCTCCCACTCCCCTTCCTCCACCTCCCCCTTCCACAGGTCCTAGCCTGTCAACTGTTCGAGACGTCGCTGCTGGTGTCGGAGATGAGCGACGCGATGGTGGACGGACTGGCATCCAATCTGATGGCCAAGGGCGTGGATCTGGGCCTGGAGCTTGGGGAGGAAGGAAGCGGTGCGGCGGTGGAGAAGAGGAAGCATGAGTACCTCCGTTTCGGCAAACGCAATGCCCCGGACTCGGACCAGGTGGAGAAGCGGAAGCACGAATACCTTCGCTTCGGCAAGCGCAAACACGAATACCTCAGGTTCCCTCACCCCCCTTTCTCATCTTCTTTCCTTTAACCTACCACCTTGACTGGAGATTCGGAAAGCGAAAGCATGAATACCTACGCTTCGGGAAACGAAAGCATGAGTACCTCCGCTTCGGCTAGGAGCCACTGACGCCCTGTGATGCCCATGCCACCCAATCCATCTACCCTGCTGTCCACCCAGCCACCCTCCCTCCAACCTTCCTCTCTCTCTCTCCACCCTCCCTCTACTCGTTCCAACGCCTCTTGCCAGGCTCCGGGCGCTCTCTCTCAACCTCTCACGCCTTCCCCCCCCCCCCCTGCTCTGCCCTTCTCGCGCACTCGCACCTGCTTCCCCCTTCTATCTCCTTCCTGTCTTCTTCGCTCCCCCGCCAGCCACGCTCCATGGCATCTGCCCAGTTGTAATAAATGCTCTGCTGCACGCAGACAACCTTATAGCCGCACTAAACATCTCTTCTTTTCAAGCCCATAGAATTCCTTCCGACAGAGCAGCAACATGGGCATAGTTCCACAAAAGCGATGTGCTGTACCACAAAAAGGCGAATCTGGCCTGGAGAAGGAGCAAGAGTGAAGGGTGCATTCTGGTCGGCAAGTCCACAGGCAAAATCACCGGCATCGATCATCACTTGTCTTATTCTGCATTCCTCTCATCATCTCACTACCTCAATGCTTAAACATCTTAAGTCACTGCCTGACATAGAAGCTGGCAAGAGGCTGTACGGACAAGGCCTTCCGCAGCGAATAGATGAATGATTGAGAGGCTGAAAAGAAAGGGTGGAATGGGTCAGGTGAGGGTGGGAGTAGGTTTGGAGGATCTGTCGGAGCGAGTGACGGCGATGGCGCCTTCCACCGCCGCGATCTCCGCCTTCACAGACTTGTCGTTCGGCGCCAGCTTCAGCGCTCGGTACAGATCGTACAGTGCCGCCTTACAATTTACACATCATCGCATACACCTCTCACCATCACCTCACCAGCTTCAGTCCTACACAAATTAAGCTGAGTTTATAGAACAAGAACGCCAATGGTAGGGATGAAATTAGGAAGGCCAGTGCAAACCTCGTAAGCCATCTTGCCATGTTGAGCCTGACCGCGGCGGTAGTATACTTTATGGTTCATTGGCGCCAGCTCCAGGGCCTCATTACAGTCCTCCAGAGCCCCTGTCATAAGCCCCGTAGCGTAAATGCGAAAAGCGAGAGAGGAAAGGGAATGGAACCTTCAAAGTCCCTTAAGCGAAGCTTGCAGGTGGCAGAGGCCAGGATGCAGGGCACCGTTAGTGCCAGCACGCGTTGCTGACCCTCCCGTGTCAATGCTCGCGTTTCTGCTGCCTAAACGCAGTCACTCCATCCCTCCACAGGCTGTAAAAGAAAGAAAAGAAGTAGAACCTGATTGAGGTAAGCTAAGGCTTTGGTGTAGCGGGCCAGTGCTTGATCGTAGCGATCCATTCGGAAGAGAAGTGAGCCTGAGGTTTTGATGGCCTGTGCAGCTGCACATACTGCATCTACCTGAACAGCTCCTTATTCTTCTCCAGCTTGAGTGATGGGTAAGAGGGATGGGTAAAAGGAAAAGCGAGAAAAGGATAGGAGACATCGTGAAATGAGAAGGTGGCGTCGGTGACGGAGTCAGGGTAGACGTCCTGGTCCACGCTACTTGCTCCTGTCTGCCCAGCCAGCCGCTCTCCAACCTCCACCACCCCCGCCTCCGAGACCACAAACTCAACACAGCCTCATCTTTCCCACCTCAAACTCTCAAACACACCCCCTTAGGCTAGGAGGCGGAGTTACCTTCTGTGGCTTGCGTATGCAGGCAGCAGCGATGTGCTGAGCGACGTCGAATCCTTTGTAGACGCGACCAGCACGATGCCAGCCGGCGGAGTCCATGCAAGCGCAGCCGCGTCCTGAGAGACCCAGCTCCAACCCTGCGCCCCACTCACGAAACACCATCACGCCTTTTTCACCCTGTATTCCTCCCACTTTTTTCAACCTTTTTTAGGTTTTTCCAGTTTGCGAGATTATTGAGTCTTTTTGGGTCAGGGAAAAGGCTTCATCTGTGCAATAAATGTTCGAATAAGTTTCACTCATAAGCTCGAATAGGCAATTTTTAGTATTAATAAATGTTTTATTAATAAATGTTCGAATAGGCAATTTTTAGTTTAGGTTTCTATTCTAAGTTTAGATTTCTAAGTTTAGGTATACAGCTGAAATATTTCACCTAAAATTACACATCTAGGACCACAATGCTTCGAAACAAGTGTCATATTATGATTGGGCATGCTCGCATGCATCTGACCAACGAGCTAACTAAATAAAAGCATGCCTTTTCTTCTCTATCATTTGTAATGAATAATTTGTAATGACTGAATTTGAGTTTGTAATGAATTTGAGCAAAAATGAATCAAAATTCTAATCGTCTTTTCAAAAACCGATGTTATACCGTTCATAATTTCAGACAAAATGAGTATTCTAAATGGCGACTACAAACTAATAATTGTTGCATTGATTCTGTTCTAGTTGAACTCATAATTTAAATTTTTGCCCTAATTTAAGTTTTTGGGAACAGGGTTTTGCTCTTTTATATGACAGATAAAAGATAAATAGTGAAGTCAAAATGACCTGTTCACTAAGCATACAGTCAGAAGAGGATGTCTTCACGCTCGGAAGCACATTCGAGTCCGTCCGCTTCGCTAATCCGATGAAAGAATGAGGCTGCACTGAAAGTCATCTCATGCTTTCATATGTACTATCTCAATTGTAGAATAAACAAGTGAGAGTGGGTTAGATTGTGTGATGTATGGGTGAAATGAAGCATGAATTAAAAGAGACCAAGGAAAACGACTGCGCCGGTAAAATTGCTGGAATGACGGAAGAAGGAGAGAAGCTGCGGCGCTGCCTCCTCAGCCACTTCCAGGTGAATTCGTCCAACTGCATTACAACCACCATCGTCCCACCTTCGCCAACACCACATCCAATTGCTTGTCTTTTATACCGCCGTATGATTTGTGGCCTAGCTCATTTGAAGCCTGTTCAAACTCTTGCGAGTTCATTCAGTTTGCAATCTGCGCAATTGGAAGTGTAATTTAATTGGTACAAAAAATAAGATATGAGATGGAATGTTTGCGGGAAGAGTATGGAAGGATAGAAGTATGGCGAACCGTCCTCCTCACTGGCGTCAAGGATGTCCAAGTAGATGAGTGGTGTTTGGGCAGTGTCCATGGGGGTTGTTTACGTGGTGGAGTGGTGGTGTGGTGGAGGAGGCGTGAAGGGGCCAAGTGCCAAAGTTGCGTGTTTGTGCGCCTCTCTCCCTCCCTCCCTCTCTTCCCAGCTCAGCCTGGCTGCTCCGTCCCCTTCTCCACTCCCAGCAGTCCATGCGGGCAGCCGTCGCCCTCGCCGCACGCCTGAGCATCAATCCTAGCCCACATGAAGCGGGGGGAGGAGAAAAGGAGGGGAGTGGAGGGGAGGAGTGGAGAAGAGGAGACGGTAGGCGGTCGTTCGATAGGCGTCACAGGGAGAGCCTGCAGCATGGACGTATCAGTCCGGCCCTCCAAGGCCTTGGCTGGAGGGGAGGGAGGCGTGAAGAAGACGAGCGCAGGCTCTCTCCCAGAGCCCCGCGTAATCATTAGGCTTGCGGCACCTTGCGGCGGAGTAGGGGAGGGGAGGAAGGGGAGAGGAGGGGAGGGGAGGGAGAGGAGGGAAGGTGAGGGAGGGGATGAAGGCGCAGAAGGAGGTCGCAGAGAGGAGGAAAATCGATGCTTCGGCATTTTCATGGAGGTAGGGCGGGGCTGTGGTTATGCCCGCTTGCTGCTATAGCCACACATTCTGCCTCGGCCCATCGCTTTTCTGCCCCCTTCCAATCCTGAAAAATAGACGCCGAACAGGACTGCCGACACTTTCCACTTCCTCCATCTTTCTTTATCGCACCATTTCAATTGCTTGCCAGTAAAAGAAGCCCTCTAGACGTCCTCCTGATTCTGAAAGGTAATTGAAAGTGTGTCATGATAGGGCCGTAATGATGATTGGAGTGACATTTGCCAGGCACATGAAAATAGGCCAGGAAGGAGGGGTGTTGCTGATAGAGGGGATGAGAGAGGAGGAAGGGCAAGGCGGCTTAGCTGCTGTGCTGGAAACTTGGCCTTCAGATAGTCCATCTGTCAGACTAAGGGGGCTGAGGGGGGTAGATGAAGGAGGGAGGGGCTTAGATGAGTGGGTAGCGCAGGTGGGTTGAAAGGGCGGTAGGGAGGGGAGGGGCGTCTGATTACGGCCCCTTCATGCCTTGAGGAGGAAAGCGGATGGGGCAGGAGCGGAGGAGAGGAGAGGAAGGGGGGCTGCGCCTAACGACGCCCTGTCTCTCCCTCCCCAGAGTCCCTCTTTCTGCCCCCACCGCCTGCTTACTCCACTAGCCTGTCTCCTCAGCGCCTATTACAGGCTAAGGCCTATTTCTTTTCTGCTCTCTGCCTTTTTATCCCTTTTCTCCGATCCTAACAGTCAACTCGCCGCCCCTTTGCTCAGTCTCACTACCCAGCGCTGTGGCAGCTTTACCGCAGGCACTTAGTCCTTAGCTTCCGCTCGACAGGAGCGAAGCGAAGGTAGATGAGAGAAGGAGAGGGAGAAAGGAAGGGAAAGGCCAGAGGGTGGAGGAGGGAAGGGAGAGGAAGGAAGTAGGGCGGGGAGGAGTGTTGGATGCTGGAAGTGGTAGGGCATCAGTGGGGAGTGGGCGGTAATTTAGTTTGCACGGGCCTTGTTTATTCTGACCTAATCCAGAGGGGCAACATGGAGAGCTCCGCCTGCGCCTGCCCATAAATAAGGCCATCCATTGGCTTCCTCTCCAAGCCCATGAGGGGAAATGAAGCGTTGGACTGGGCGGTGAGGTAGCGCAGGGCTAGGCGTAGGAGGGAGGGGATGAGGTAGGGAGAAGGGGGAAGGTAGGGAGGGAGGCGATGGGGCGACAACTCATTGGCTTCATAAACAGCCATCAGTGGGAGTACCCCCGACCCCCGCCCCCAGAATTAGGCCCTAAGCCGCCAGCCACGCGGTCGTTAGATCTCAGCTAGAGAGAAAGCTCTGAAGGCAGTCTTTGTTGACGTGAGCTTCGCAGAGGTTCCAGAGGCATTTGCATCCAAGTCCCATTGTGCCCCGAGGACGTGGCCTATTTCTGGAGGCGGGGGTGAAGAAAGGCGATTGTGTTGCAGCGCTAGCGCTGAAGACGCCTTAACGCGTGCGTGTGAAGCAAGCAAGAAAGAGGCATGGCGGCTTAGCCCAGAAGCGTCGTCAGAGTAAGCCCCTTATCCCCTTCCTCATTCTCTTCATCTCCCCTTCCCTGCCCTCGCACCCCTCTCATCTAACCATTCCCAGAGACAGGGAGGCAAAAGGAGGATGAGTGTTGAGGGATAGTGAATTGCAGAGAATGCGATGGGCAGCGCTTCTGCGCCTCAGCCTGCTCGCCTTGGCGTCAGCTGAGAGATTCTACGGTTAACACAATCACACCTTTCTCACTTCTCGATATTAGAAATATAATATCATGGTAAATTAAAAATTTTTACAAAATAAAATAAAATGTTGGAATACAATGTCAGGTCTGCTATTGTGCGCATTTTGAGGCCTTTTCCACTCATTTTTATTTGATTTTATAAGAACTTTTCTTTTACTTTTCGGTTTTAGCACTTTTTGGTTTCAAGCTATTCTCCATTAATTTGCAAAAGTAGACAGAAAATTTCTTGATAGCGCCAACAATTTTTCGTCGGTAGCTCATGAACTCACGTGTCGAACATATGTGGTTTAAAGCATTTTTCTTGTTATTGGCTCGATTGATCTGAAGGTTAGCCTTTTGAAGGAGGCTGGGCTGTTAGAAGGAAGAGGGATTGGCTAGAAGTGGGGAGAAAGTAGCGTGATAGTGTGTTTGTAGTGTGAAAGGGGGGTAAAAGTAGCGGGGGCGGTAGGGGAATGGGAGGCGGAAGGTTGGAGTGGAAGGCCTGCGGACAGAGCCCAATCGATCGCCCCCGCCCGCCCCATCATCAGGAGCCCCACTTCCTCCCTCTACTTTATTCAGGAAAACACAGCTCCACCCACCAGAAATGGGCTGATCTTAGGTCAAAGGCCTTGGTGACGCAATGGTGGACAGAGACGACGTAGTTTATTGTCAACTGACGTCATTTTGGACGTCATCTTATTTGCGCCGGCGAAGTATTTGCCCTGCCTTCTTGCGATGCCCTAAGGGCGGAAATAACTTTGCTGCTTCATGCTTTGGTCACACGGACTGTAGATGTAAGCTAAATTGGCAACATGCGATTTTCAGCATTGAGGAAGGGGTGATCGTAGGGAGGAAAGGGAATGAGCGCAGGGCTCGTGGATGATAGGAGACGAAGTGTTGGGGGTCGGAATGGGGGGGGGGGGGAGGGGGTAGCGGTGGGGAAGTAGGCGATCTATGACGACGGAGGTGGATGGGTAAGATAAGAGGAAGCAGAAGGGCGGCTGTGTTGCCATGGTTTCTCGGAGAAGGAGGAGAAGAAGTCTTCATTAGAAAGAGCCCCGCCTCCGATTGCGCAGGAGGCGAGCAAGATGAAACCTCCGTCCTCATACCAAGTTACCAACCAGGGTCCTCAACTAAGGGGATGGATTGATGTGGGCGGCAGTTTTAAGAGCAGTGATCATAAAGGGGCGGAAAATGAAGGGCATCAAGCCCTGGCGATGTCGTTCAGTAAAGCTAGCCATTCATATCCCTCTCCTGTCGTAAAACTTCACTAAATGACGCTAGCTGGCATTATTGGACTAGCAAAAATGCAATTTCAACTAACGTGCGAAAGTGGTGATCGAAATAATGCCAAAAACTGTAGTATGCAAGAGGGTTCAAATAAAACAATAATTGGGGCTGTGCGAGCGAAGCGTAAGCACGGTCCCCTCTTAGCCCAGGATAAGCTCTTTGTGAAATCAACTAGAAATGTAGACTGTTTTGTGTAATCATTTTAATTAATTATTTAATATTCCACATTTTGAACGATTTCTTTCCATTTCAACATAGCAGGTTAACTGCATGTTTGACGTATTTGTTAAAATATTTCTGCGTTTCGTACCGGGGGAAGCTTTGATTCGAAATTTGGGGCATGGGTCATTTTGCCCAATTTGCTTAGGGACAGTTGCGAAATCACAACTTTATATCGAATAACCGATTTAAGATAGATATTATAGCACCTAAGCCTAAGCCACCTTAACCTTTTTTGACGTCATTTTGAAATATTTAGAAGTCATCTTGCGTAAATTTAAAATAAATATCGAAAGTCGACTTCCAAAAATTTTGTACAATTTGGAAGACATTAATCGTGTTGAAGTTGCGTGAAATATAAAATTTTAAAGTTTTTAGAGATTGATATGATATGATGTGATATTGAAATGAGCATACTCTTTTGTAGTTAATTGCAATAACAAAATAATAGCAAGTTCGGAATGCGCTATAATTCGTTCGTAATCAGTTCGCAATTTGTAAAAAAACCGCCACAATGGATCTTGCATCAAATAAATAACGGCTTTATTTGAAGGATGTTTTGGTGAAAGGCTCGGATGAATTACAGGGTGTAACTATGAGGAAGAGATTTGCTCTGAGTGGGAAGTGTGCGCGGATGACGGGCTCTTCGGACGTTGCCTCTCACCCGAGGCCGCCCAACTGAGCCAGCCCATCCCCATGGAAGACCTAGACATGGAAGAACTGGACCTTCTCAAGGAACAACTAGCCCGTCTCGTCCAAGAGGGAAGGTTCCTCCCCCGCTAAGAAGGAAGGAAAGCGAGAGGGTAATGCTGTACAATAGGAGCTGGGAGAGCGCACGGGTGCAGTGCGAGGTGGCCTACTTCTTCCTGGCCATGAGTGAAGAGCTTGGCTACCGAGCGGATTTCTGCGACGTGCGCGCCCCCGTCAACGTCCTCGCCGTCCTCCAGCTCGTCGAGGAGGCCCTCAATGAAGCTGAAGTCAACACCGCTCTAGCCGCTCTCAACGCCCTTCCCCTCCAACAGCTCCAGGTACCAGCACCAAGCCAATGTAGGAGGAGGAAGGAGGAAGGGAGAAGCGTTTGAAGGTGGGGGCGGGAGAAGAGTCCAAGCGAGGAGAGCGAGAGGCGGGGCCAGAGGAGCTAACGGAAGAGGAGAGGGAGGCTGTGGCGGAAGAGCTGGTGAAGGAGGGTCTGGAGGAAGCGGCGGAAGAGGTTGCGGAGGAAGCTGCGGAGGAGGAGGCGCTAGAGGAAGCAGCAGAAGAGGCTGTGGAGGAGGCAGCAGCGAAGGAAGCAGCAGAGGAGGCTGTGGAGGAGGCTGTGGAGGAGGAGGCAGAAAAAGAAGAAGAAGAAGCGGTAGAGGAAGCAGTGGAGGAAGCAGTGGAGGAGGCGGCGGCGGAGAAGGCGGTGGAAGAAGCGTTGGTGGAGGAGGTGGTGGAAGATGCGGAGGAGGCGGATCGGGCCGCCGTCCTTGCCAACCTCGTCAAAGAGCTCGTTGCCAACGTCCGCCCAATTCCATTGCAGTATTTGAGGGGAAGGGAGGAGAAAGGCTCATTGTTGAGGGCGAGCAGGCGGAATACGCGGAAGGAGTGCTGGGGAGCGAGATGAGTGCTGAGGAGCAGGTAGGGGGGAATGAATGATTGGGCAGGGAGGGATGGACAGAGAGAGGAGAGATTGGAGGCCATGCTGGATGAGCTGCTGCGTGAAGTGATGGAGGGGCGTCGTCCGGACCTCAGCAGTCTCAGCGATGAGCAACTGGACAAATTCATCTTCAACATCCAGATCATCAAGGAGCTCCTGGATCAACCTGACGAGCTAGGTTCATTCCCGCATTTCATCTCTGCACGGACTGGCAGCTTCTCTGTCCAAAGAAGTCTGGTGTCTGAGCTCTGAGACATAAAAGGGTTGGCAGATGGCGAAGTGGACGCGTCCAAAGAGTTCATCGAGCCTGGCCTGGAGCGTGGCGAAGATCCGGACAGGGAACGATTCGTTCTCAAGAAGGTATCCCATGGCATTCATTCTAATGTTTGTCGCTCTCCCTTGTTTTTCTAAATCCGTTGGTGGTTGAATGGTATTAGGTGGGGGTGATATTTTGGTGTTTGGTAGGACGAAGAAGAGCTGGGCGACGTGTCGATGGGGCTGCCGGCGGAGCATCGGATTGTGAAGGGGGACTTGGGCGAGGCAAGGCCTGCCAACGACGGCCTCGCACTCAAGCGCATCCAGGGCAACACCGTCTATATCCGTCTGGGAGGCCACAGCGACCAGGGCAGTCTGCTCAGCCTCATCGCCTACCTCGAAGAGCTCATCGCACGCCCCAAGAACCTCACCTTCCGCAACTTTCAGTCCTTCTACTCCCCCCTTCATCTCCAATCTTCTCTACCCTTCCCCTTTGACAGAGTGAATGGGGCAGAGCTGTCATTCGAAGTGCATCGGGTGGCGGATGAGCCGGCGTCGGCGGAGTACCTGAAGAAGCTGCTGAGCCCAGTGGAGGAGGGCGGGGCGGAGAGGAAGCTCATCCCCATCACCGAGGTCGCCGAGGCCGTCTGTAAGCTCCTTGTCCTGCTTCACGCACAGAGAGGAGAGGAGGGAGGGGGCATGAGAAGGGGCAGGATGGGGTGGGGGGGGGTGGAGAGAGGGGTGAAGGGAGGAGCGGGGATCAATGCGGAGGAGGAGATGCCCCTGCCCTGCCCTGCCTCTACAGCCTCCCTCCCTCGGCTGGCTGGCGACCGTTTCCATTTCCCCTTTCTCTCGGGGGCCCAGCCTTATTACCACCCCCGGCCACCGGCCTCATCATCCGCCTCCCGTCCAGACACACATCCGCTCCTCCTCCTCCTTCCCCTCTTCTCCTTCTCCTCTCATCCCCCCACACCCCCAACCCCTTTCCCTATTCAACCCTCCAGTTCTAATCCCAAGCAACACTGCCGCTTCCTTTTACGCATTCCCAGCATCCTCCGTCCGCAAACAAAGGCCCCAGCCCACTAACCAGCCTCTGAATAGGAAGCTCCCTGCACGCGACAGACCCTTCCTTTTCCTCCACCATCCCTCCCTCCACCATCCCTTCCTCCACCATCCCTTCCTCCACCATCCCTTCCTCCACCATCCATCCCTTCTAGGCCCTACTCTGCAGGACAGGAGGAGCTTTGCAGACAAGCGAAAGGCGGACATCCAACAGGCCACTGGGAATGAGATCACGGAGACTGGCCTCGGGGCTGGCGACGACAGCGTTCCCATCCAGGTCTGCTTCCTCCCTCCTGCCTCCTGTTGGAGGGATGGAAAGTGGGTGGGTATTGTGAGGGTGAGGGGAGACAGGAGCGGGGGTTGATGGCGCTGACGCTGGGTATCTGCGCCCTGGTGGTAGGAGTGTTGGCGGGGCTGTCGGGAACCTATCTCTACCGCCATCGCAGCCTTGCCAAAGCCGGCATCCAGCGACTCGCCAACGACCTCGAAGGGGCGCCGCAGAAAGCCTACGAGGTAGCAAGCTCTGCTTTTTTATGCGCATTGCGGAAGGGTGTAATTTGCAATGTTGGGGATGTTGGAGGGGGTAGTGGGTAGGGTATGGGGGAAGGAAGCGTGAGGTAGAATGGATGGGCCAATGAGTTTCGCCTGTCTGGCATCTAGGCCGCATTAGCACACATACGCACGCATCCCCTCTACCCCAACCCCCAAAATCCTCCTCACCTAGCCCCAGTCCTCCCGCCCTCCAAGCCTTTTTAGGCCTCAAATACCCGACGTCCTGGCCTAATGCCTTCAAACACATGAAACAATGTTTTTTCAGTCTCATAGCTCGCCGAATTGCTTCATTTTGCCTGCCACTACATGGAGATGAATCTAATGCTGTATGGTCTGGTAGGCTGTGGTAGGGTTTTAGTATCCTAGGAATGCATGGGCATGAGCTTAGAGGCGTCTATTATTTGTGAGAAGAAATGCACATGGCCTCAGCAGGGTAGCAATTAGATTTTCACCACTCCTTCTGGTTAGCAAGCCTACCAGCTACCTTTCACGCATTTTCCTCTCTCTCACCCTTGCCTTAAGGATGTGAGCTTAGTCTCTGGGCTTGAGCTAAGCAAAGGGCGGATTGCTCCGGCAACTTCCTGCCTAAGCTTGGAAAAGGAGGAGCTCTGCTGCTGCTGCTGCTCCTATGCCTCATTAGCGGGAAAGGGGCACAGGGGGGACACAGATGGCACTTTCCCTCCCCTCCCTGCCCAATAATTCCTCCCGCCTCGCCTTATCAGGGCAGGGCAGGGCAGTGAGCAGACTCATCCTCCTCTTCCTCCCGCTGGCCCCCCTCCTATTCTTCCCCCACCCCCACTATCTCCTCTTCCCTCCCTCCCGCCAGCTTCCCTTCTCCCTCCTCTTCCTCCCTCATCCTCCTCCTCTTCCTTCTCCTCTGCCCTTCCTTGCCTCCTGTGCCTATTCAATTAGCGTGCCAGTCTGATCTTAGTCTCTCTCCTCTCCCGCCCTCTCCTGCTAATTAGGCGAAAGGGGAGGCGGCGGAAGTCCTCTCGGAGGGAGGGAGGGAGGCTGAGGGTGAGAGACCCCTCAAACCCTCCCTCCTCATCCCTCCCGCCAGTGTCACATTCACCTGCCCAGTCCCTAGCCTCCTTCCACCCCTATCCCCAGCCTTTTATCCCCCTAAAAACTTCGCTTGCGTTCAAAGCTTTTAAACTTGTGACAAAACAAATCTTTATTATGGTAGATAGTATATAATGAAGTGTTTTGAGGAGCTATGCCGGCAGCGGATGGCTGGGAAGTCGGAGGCCAGCTCTCCTCCCGCCAACCTCGCCAAGGCTTCCTCCCCTCGCAACTCATCCACATCATCCTGGTTCACTCCTACCTCTTCTCTTCTCATCCCTTCCTTCCGCTTCCTCATTCTTTCATGCACCTCCCTTTCTCTTCCCTTCTATTACCCCCTTCTACTCCCGCCTGCCTCCCTTCACAGAAGCAAAGCAGCACTTATGGCATGTAAAGCATGGGAGGACGAGGGGGGGGGCGTAAAGCGAAGGGATTGGAAGCGGAAAACGTCCATCCTCATTACAGGCGAGCGGAGCCCAGCGGAGGGAGAGGGGAGAGGGAGGGGGAGGGAGAGGGCAAGCTTGCACTGGCATTCAGCAGAGCTTGAAGAGGCGAGGGTGGGGGAGGACATCGGAGCGCCTGGATGTGGCAAAGGCTGCCAGCCTCCGCATACACACACACACTAGCGCACAAGCCCACATAGGCAGCCAGCACAGCCCCCAAGCCTTGGTTGGACACAGCGGGTGGGATGGAAGCAGCCAACGGCAGCCAGCACCCCCCTACAAAGCATCCATACACACCTACTCCTATCCTACCCTCCTCCTACCCCCCCTAACCGCTTCCCCCCTCACCCCCAGCCCTTCCTACCAGCCTCCAGCAGCAGTACACTGCCATGCTGCCTCCTCAGCTGAGTGCGGCGACTCTGGAAGCCCAGCACTTCTCCCAC
Organism: Ptycholaimellus sp. GST1_10; assembly: GCA_030248095.1. NCBI lineage: Eukaryota > Metazoa > Nematoda > Chromadorea > Chromadorida > Chromadoridae > Ptycholaimellus > Ptycholaimellus sp. GST1_10. Next base: position 20,689 of record JASANA010002093.1, read on the forward strand.
CTACAAGACGCCAACAACAACAAGCTTCAGCTAGTCGTTTACGACCGACGCCGCTTCTGCTGCCGCTCCCGCTTCCTCCTCCACTCCCTGTCTGTCTCTCACTTTCTCTCCTCTCACCCTGTCCTTCACGCTCTTCTTGTCCCCTTTTCTTCCGTCCCAATACATCTCCTCTCCCTCGCCTACTGATGGATTAGCTGTTGCAATTGGAGGTCGGAAGAGCCGGTGTCATCCAGCAACTTGGACATCTCCACCGGCCATATCATCCTGGTAAGCCCTCAGACAGACTCCTTCAGCTGCTAATGAGTCTTCAGTGTCTTCGGGGGAGACAGAAAAGGGCAGGGGAGGGTGTGAGGGGTGGAGGAGGGAGGGGGTAGTAGGTGGAAGCGGGATGAAGGCAGTTAGGGGGCAGTGCGTGTGAGGCTTGTTTGAGTAATTGCGCGGGGCCAGGCTTGCTCTCTCTGCGCCTCCTGGCTCTCTCCAGCTATAAGAAGGGGTGAGGGGGGCAGGACGATTTGACTAATTGCGACCTCGGGCCCGGGTGTCTGTTCTGTCTCCGTCGCACCCACGCAAACCACTTGTGTCAATCCTCCCAGCCCCATCCCACCTTCCCAACAAGGTTATCCCCACCCCCTCCTCCTCCAACCCCCTCACTATCCTCCTCATTCCCCTCTTCACTCCTTCTTCTCCTCCTTCTCCTCACCCCCACTCCCAGGAGAGAGGCCACGGTTGGCGGAAGAAGACGCCGTGTTTGCCCTCGGAAGGATCCACCTTTCCCTAGAGTACGGCTGAGGCGTGAGTGTAGACTGAGGGGCAGGAGGTTTGTCAGTCGTAGCTGGCGGAGATTTGTGAGCGGAAGCTGAAAGGGGTTTGTCAGTCGTACCTGGAGGAGCACCTGGGACGTGGGGAGCGAGTGGCGGAGGAGTGGGAGGGAGTGGCCGTCGCCGCCGATGGCCTCGACACCACCATCGCACGCCTCCCCGACAACGCCGACAAGAACACCGACCCCAACATCCTTCCCTGTTCGCCTGCTCTCATCCCTCTGGCCCTTGGCAACAGTCGGGTGTTTGTAGACGACGTGGTGCGAGTGAAGTTGGAGAGCGGGGCGAATGACTACGTCAACGCGTCGCCGATCTACGACAGCGACCCCAGCGCCCCCGCCTACATCGCCGCCCAGAGCCCCAACGCAAACTCCGCTCCCGCCTTCTGGCAAATGGTCTGGGAACAGGGCTCCGTCGTCCTCCTCAACCTCGCACCCACCAACGGACACCAGTACTGGCCATCCAACGGGGCTCAGCTCTACGCCATCTTTGAGGTAGCTCCTCCTCCACCCTCCACCACTCCTCAGCTGTGTTCCTTCCAGGTGCACCTGGTGTCGGAGCACATCTGGTGTGAGGATTACGTGGTGCGCTCCTTCTACCTGAAGAACACGCGGACGGCGGAGACGCGGACGGTGACCCAGTTCCACTTCCTCTCCTGGCCCCAGGACCATCCACCAACCAGTCCCAAGCCTCTCCTCGAGTTCCGCCGGTTCCTTTTTCCACCTTTTCTCCTCCATCTTCTCACCCCTTTCGTTCTGCTCTGGCGTAGCTCTCTACAAAGACACCAGATGCATCCATCCTCCGTTGCGCCCGCCGTGGACCAGCGCCCGGCCCCGGCCTTCCATCATTTTTGTGGATGCAGTTCGATTCTCTCGGCGCAATTGCATAGTCACAAAAGTGATGGGCGGACGGGAGCCTTCAACATCGACGCTTCCTACTACATCATCTACTACCAAACAACCCCACCCACCACACCACACACTCCCTAGACCAGCTCAGCCTAGTCAATTTGCTTTGGCATAGACCTACTCTGTTCTGCTCATTGATTTGTTCTAATAAACTAGCTCTATTCACGCAGATGGTTTTCTCTTATTTCTAGTGCTTTCAAACATTTAGGCGTTGCTTTTCGGTGTTTATTTCACATTGACAGCAAACATTGATTTTGTTACTGCTTTTTTTCTATTTCTAGATAGATGCAGCTTGCAGATCGATTATGCTCCATTCTAAATCAATCTGTAAAGGGCAGGAAGGTGAAATGAGCGTAAAATTGGAAGGGTTTAAGGAAGGTGAAGAAGTCGTACCGTGGTCGCGGCGGGAGCCCCATCGTGGTCCACTGCCCGTTGCCTTCCATTCACTGGCAGAGTGTTTCTAGTCCAGTTAGGAAGTGATGATTTGAGGGATGGCTCAGGACGCACAGGGACCTACTGTCTCATCGACATCCTCCTCAACCGACTCAATCGAGGTCCAGTCAGGCTCGTGAAGAGGATGTGAAGTGGTGAAGTGAGAGAGGCGCTGCAGGCGTGAAGGAGATGAATATGGCGGGGACGCTGGAACATCTGCGCGACCAGCGGATGGGGATGGTGAGGGACCTGGACAACTACACATTCGCCCTCTCCGCCGTCGCCGCCGAAGTCGCCGCCATCCTCGCCGCCCTTCCCCCCACTCACTGACCCTATCCCCTTCCTTACCCACACACTCCTCTACCCACACTCCTCTACACCCCTACCCTGCTTTAGGATCTCATCCTTTCACCCACTCCGACCCCACTTCATCCCATAGGTAGGCTTCTTCCATCATACTGTCCAACCCGAGCCAATAATGAAGAGAGATTCAAGGATGAAGTGGAAGTATAGATGTGATGAGAAGGTGGTGATTTGGACGTTCTGTTCTTGTGCGTGTCAACCGTCCCTCCCAGTGCTCGTCGCTCGTGCGTGATAAGGCCCAGCTTCTTCCAAGTCCCCGGGTGATGAAATCTTTCCTGTCGCTTGCGCCCGTCCTCCTCCATCCTCTATCTCCTTCCTACCAATCCATCAATACTCTCCTAGGCTTTCATTGCCCCTCCTTACAATTCATCACCATCCTTTGGCTGGAATGGAAATGGACTAACCTCCTGTCAGATACAGCGAAAACCAACGACTACAATATAAATCAACAGCATAAATCAGCTAAAATTGAACTGGGAAACCTTGGACGAAACATTGCTGAAAGGTTATGTCACATTCCAAGAAAGAATTTAGTATTATTAAGCAAGGGGCAAACCCTAGGTCAAAATTTTTTCCAATTTCGAAATTGGATTGATAGAGCACTCAACTTTTGCTTTGTGTTAAAAGGAGAATTTCAAAGTGCTAAATTGGGCAAGTTATGGCCCAAAACGGGAAGGGAGGTTAGAAAGACGAAACTTCTTGGCCGGACACCTCGCCTCACATTTATGCACACAATTTCAATATTTTAAAAAATCTAAATACGTATCCAGAACCGTTAGACATACCCTTCGCGCATGTATGAAGAACGAGTTCGCCTTACAAACAATAAACAATCATCATCAATAATCACCCTTAATAATCGTTAATAATCATTTCTTGTTCCATGTTTCGCGGTAGTCGACGTTCGACCGCCAAAACGCTTTAAAGGTTGAAAATACTTCTTACAGAGATGATGCCGGAATGTTTTTTACAGTCTCGTTATAGGAGACACTGCTTTTTTAAACGTTTGGTCTGATAGCTGAATATCCAATAGCTGCTATACGATTGGCACTAGGTTAAACCGACTATTAAAAGACAATGACGCAACATAAGCTTTGGATCGGCTAAACCTTAAAATTTCGATTTAATAAGAGAAAAAGGGTCACTGGAATGAAGATCAGATAAAAGAAATCACATGACTACCTCCAGGTCATCTCCAGACGCCGCTTCGCTCACCTTTTCCGTAAGGGCGTCGTTCTCCTAGCCCATTCCATAGTTGCCATTCATAGAGATGAAGCTGGAAGCAACCTCGCCCATTTTCTGATCCAGGAACTGCCAGATTGGCTCGATGGCTTTGTGCGACGTCTCCTCGTGCACCAGGGTCCCTATAACAGCATCCGCCCCTTTTGAGATCCACCTCCGTAAATGGGCCACAAAAGAAACCAGCGCTAAGCTCAGGCGCAAAAGTCATAGAGCGCATGACTGGCTCGTTCAGCGGCTCCGAAGAAGTCACCCAGTTGCGTGCAACCTCCACACACAGCCCCACTTCGGAAAGCCAAACATTGCAGCGGATGGGAAGGGGGACCTTGCTGATGAAGGGTATGCGCTTGCAGAAGCTGTCGGTAAATGCGATCGCTCGCACTCTCTTCTGAAAGTCGTCGGGGAACTCCGTGGCCTGAAGGTGGGAGAGGTTAAGGGGGTGAATAGGGAAGAGAAGAGAGGGGCGGATACAATGAGACCGGTGACGAAGCCACCGGCAGAGTGAGCCACGATGGCGATGGCCTTGGCTCTAGCGCTCAGCACCCCCGTCTTCCACACATATATCCCATGGTCAGTCGCTGTCTCGCTGCCCTGGCAATACTCTCCGTTGTCTGGCGACCTTAAGAGGAGGAGAGGAGAGGAAGAATACACGAATGGGGCGGTGACCGTTGTTGGGATCTCGGTTGTGGTTGGTGTTGAGGACCAGGACGCCCCAGCCACGCTTCAGAGCCCTTTGAACGTAGGCCAGCTGACTCCCACTCTCCAGGCTGTCGTTGATGATCAGCCTGTCAATCCAGCCTCTTTCTCACCCGCCTTCTCAACAAGGTATACTCGGCTATCGCCAAGATGCGCGGCCTTTGGTCCAAATAAAAACCTCAAATAACATTACTATACCACCCATATGAATCACTGCCAAAAGTGAGCTGATTTTATTAAAAACTCAGGGATTTATGGATGTTCGAATTTTTGAAACATCAATATTTTAGGTTTTTGACTAAATATGAAGAGATAATAAACATTTTATAAAGTCCTTTTCTGAACTTCAATTTACCACCTTGATAGATTTTCATGCCAAAATTCAACTGATTTCATAGAAAAACAATCGATTTATCGATGTTCAAATTTTTGAAACATCAAGATTTTAGGTTTTTCGCCATAAATCAGGAAATAATTAATATTTCGGAAATTCCCTTTGCCAGCTTCACGATATCACCTTAATGGACGTACCTGTCAAAATTCAGTCAATTTCATTGAAAAACCATCGATTTATGGATGTTCGAATTTATGAAACATCAAGATTTTAGGTTTTTCGCCATAAATCGGGAAATAATTAATATTTCGGAGATTCCTTTTGCCAGCTTCAAGATATCACCTTGATGGACGTACCTGCCAAAATTCAGCCAATTTCATTGAAAAACAAGTGATTTATGAATTTTCGTATTTTGAAACATCAAAAAATTGAGTTTTGGGTGAAAATCGAAAAATTACGCCCATCCCAAAAAAATGGCCTGGAGATACCACCCAGAAGGACCTTCATGCAAAAAATTAGCCAATTTCGTTGAAAAACCGCGGAGGCCCGGCCCCGGAAAGACACATATATATATATATATATATATATATATGCGGACAGACGGACGCAAAAATGGGGTAACTGCTTAAGCTGGCCTTGGCCGCCCGCCGCTTCGGGCAGGGCGCCAGAGCTCCCTCCGGCCTCCGGGCATGGGTGCTACGGCCCCTACGCTTCGCCTAGCATGCTTCGCATGCTAGGCTACGCTCCGGGGCCTCCGCACCCATGCCCTCCGGCCTCCGGAGCTCTGACTGCCCTGCCCTCCGCGGCAGGCGGCCGTCGGCCGCGCAAAAAACCTCCTCACCGTCTGGCCCACTGGCCGGCGCGTACGGCGCCTGAGCCATGGATGAGCAAGAGGAGCTTCTCCGCCTTCTCTGCACCCGCCGAGGCGAAGAAGAACCCTCGCGGCTCACCCTCCTCCCACTCCATCTTCAAACCATCTCCTATCCTTCACAGACATCACCCATCGCCCCCTCTCCCACCGGTACTGCCACTCTGCGCAGGCCCAACTCCTCCAGCATGCCATAGAGGTGCTCCGTGATCACCTGGCGATTGGAGAGAGAATGGGTGAAGAGAGAAGTGGAAGGAGGAAGGGAACCCCGCCGAGTGCCTCGTAGCGTAGCTGGTTGGCTGCCTTGTCCGCGTGAACATCGAACTGGAAACCCGCCCCGTCCTCCACTTTGCGCAACTGTCCCGCACTGTTGAATGCATAGCCGAAGTCCGCCAGCGTTCGCATCTGAGCCGGAAAAGAATGCGGCCGATTAGGTGAGGAGAGAGGAACTCAACCTGGCCATAGTCGGGGATGTGGATGCTGATCTGGGCAGAGCTGGGCGATGCATTTTGGAGCTTGGCGGATTTGGCGGGCGGCTGAGCTTCGTCCCTGTCCTCTCCGCTGAGGAACATGAGAATGGAAATCATCACTCTCTCAAAGCTACAAACTCCCCTGCTCTTTGATATAAACGGCAGGATACTGCGGATGCGAGAAGGGCTTGTTTTGAGTCCGATGTTGTGTGCATTTTTGTACCAGGCGCTGCGCTTCAAGTTTGCGCAAATTTGGTGAATATTGGCGCAAGGGATTTTTCGATTGTGTTTAGATGAAGAACAAAAGTTTAAGAAGTGTGAAAAACATGAGACGACATATGGAAGTTACAAGAATCAGAAGAATCACATCTTAATTTGAGAAAGCTCCAAATCTCTTTATTTTGTAGCCTATTGACGAGAGCATCTTAGTTGCTTTAGTGGCCATTCTTGCTTTGTCTTTAGGTATTGAAACGCATTTGGATTTCATTTATATCAATCGATAAAAATGGCGGATAATAGTTGGTTTGAGGAATTAGGCCGGAGCAAGTAATTTTCATCGACCGAAGTTTTCAGTCTTAATTGAACGTCCAGATGTTTTCAGCACTAGTTTTACATTCTTTGCTAAATTTTTATTTAATTTTATTTTGTGAGTACTTTCATTCTATGTTTTAATTGGTTGTAAAATAACCATGAATTCATTTTTTATTCTAAAATGAAATGATTTTCGGCAAAATACCGAAATTACCCCATGAATATCGCACCGAGCTGAATAATTGAAGGGTTTCACAACCCTTATACAGCTAAATTCAGGAATCTACATTTAACCGGGCAAAAGGCCAACAATTCAAGTTGTGAAGTTTCACTCAATAAAACTAATGTATTTTGGAAAAAAAATCGCTATCTTAACCAACGAAACAAGTCAAAGCATTTACTTAGAAATTTAATTAAGTGAGAAAAGTTTTTAAGTTTTAGATTCAAATTTGTGTTTTGATCATGCACATTTGGAATTAAAGAATGTGTGCTAATTTTTTCCCCAAATAAATACTACTGCAGTTGGCAGGCACGATGAAATGCATCAAGCAAAAAGCTTTGGCGAAATATCAGTTTCAAACAGTAAGCTTCCATTTTTGTACACGCCTTAGGGGGTTGCGTGGGAAATCGGCGACAATCTCCACCTCCTCCAAGGCCACCTTTGAATCAGTTAGCCATTTGGAGCAGCAGGCTTTTGGATCACAACACAATTGATTGAGCTAACTGTTTTCCTGGCCACAACTGATTTGAGCTCTTCTTTTAAAGCCGGTTGCAGTTCAGCTGGCAGATTTTTCTCCTTCAGGCTAACCAACGCCTTTAGTTTCTTGTCCTTCTCGATAATCTAAAATTCATTTAGGTCATTTTATCTTTATACTTCCCTGAAACGCCATGTTTTTGCTAGAATAGGCGCAAAAAAGGGTCAGTGCTTTTGTTGAACCTGTGCAGTAGCTACGGCCTTGTGTCCTTGAAGCTGTTTCTCCAATTCCCAGAGGAAGATCGTTTCGTCGCCAAGTTGGATAACGTCAGCCGCATGCCCCATAAGTTCCAAGTACCCTTCGTCATCCATTCTAGCCGCATCACTGAAGTTCCGTCTCCCACTCTTGGCTCAATGTAAATGGGGTGGAGCAAACCCAGTGGCGATCCAGCCGTCTTTGCATAGAGTCTTGGAGGCGCTAGGATCTTTGTGATAGCCAAGGAAGTCCCCCGCTGGTTTCAGCCACAATTCCCCCACTCTTCCAGCAGTTAGGGCTGCTGATCCACTGCGAAGACTTCGAATGCTGGCCTGTCATGTTTGCCATCTTGCATTATTGTTATTGATGGTGAAAACAAATGGGGGAATGACCTGAAAAGGTGGTGCGACTTTGCCGGAGGTGGTGAGAATTTTGCTGGGGTTGCCGTCGGTGGGAAAGAAAATGGGCATGCAGGCCAGCTCGGTCACGAATACGCCAACCTGCATAGACACGACTGGTACCAAAAGGCAAGCTTTGCAAATAAATATGAAGACAAAACGGTGATGTCTGCGACGGATGTGATTTGTTGCAGTAGACCTACTAGCTCCATGGACACACGGTCCCCGACAAAGCAGACTGCAATTTTTCGCAGCTATCTCGGCAGGCCGTTACAGGCAGAACAAAAAAGAATCGACCTGAAGTCATGGAGGTGAGGTCGGTCTTTTTGGCGTAGGGCATACGTAGCATGAGATGAAAAGCCACTGGGTGACTCAGCATCACTGTGCACCTGAAGGTTGAAACCTCTTGAGCAGAATAATTTAGGGCACTGAGAAAGCTACTTGTGGTCCTGGATAGCCTTGAATATGGGGGCCGGGAGGGGCTGTGGTGCCGGGAGGATCACCTTGGCCCCCTCCAACGCCATCCCTCCCATCACCAGCGACAGCACCCCGCTACGCCACACCGGCATCGCACAGCACAAGGACTCCCCCTGCAGCCTTCCCTCCTCTACTTCTTTCTCCCCTCCTCTGCCTCCCTCACCTCCTGGTCCAAGTAGAGGCGTTTGGCCGCCATAGCACCGCCTAGCAGGAACTGGGCATGGCTTAGCTTCACCCCTTTCGCCTCCCCTGTCGTACCCTGCACCCCACTCTAAGTGGAAGAGAGCAGGGAGAGTTGAAGGGAGGTGAACCATAGTGAGTTGGATAGTGAGCAGATCGTCTGGGCTCCCGGTAGCCTCCGCTTCCTCCATCAAGGCGCAATTCTCCATGCGGGCCAAAGCCATCAGCTCGTTCAGCGTGTATGCACCTCTGGCAATGGCTCTTGATGTGGCAAATGTGAGGCGCTGATGAGAAGTGTAACGCATAGCGACTGGTATCCTCGCCGATGAGGAGGGTTTTGAGGGTGGGGAAGCGGGTGGACTCCAGGTTGCCTTTGGAGGCCATCTTGTCCAGCTCCGGGCAGAGCTTCACCAGCTTCTCGTAGCAATCCCCCTCCTTCTGCGCCGGGAAGGCCACCACGGCTCGCACTTCCAACTGCACCATTCCACAATTGAGGGTGCTTGCTGATGGGGAGAGGGGCTTGCCCAGTTGATGAGGTGAGCGAGTTCCTGGGCATCGGCGGATGGGTGAAGGGTAGTGAAGGGGAGACGGGCGCGGGCGGCGGCGAAGGCGGCCACCAGGAGGTAGCCCTGGTTCCCGCCCCACAGCAGAACTCTGTCCCCGGCCGCCAGGCCCAGTGTCAGGGGGGAGAGAGGCTTGCCCAGTTGATGAGGTGAGCGAGTTCCTGGGCATCGGCGGATGGGTGAAGGGTGGTGAAGGGGAGACGGGCGCGGGCGGCGGCGAAGGCGGCCACGAGGAGGTACCCCTGGTTCCCGCCCCACAGCAGAACTCTGTCCCCGGCCGCCAGACCCAGTGTCAGGGGGGAGAGAGGCTTGCCCAGTTGATGAGGTGAGCGAGTTCCTGGGCATCGGCGGATGGGTGAAGGGTGGTGAAGGGGAGACGGGCGCGGGCGGCGGCGAAGGCGGCCACCAGGAGGTAGCCCTGGTTCCCGCCCCACAGCAGAACTCTGTCCCCGGCCGCCAGGCCCAGTGTCAGAAAGCCCGCCGCCACCTTCTCCACCTGCCATCAGACGCCATTTCAATTTATTACTCGCTAACTCACCAACTCCATAGTTTATAGGAGAAAATCAACTCTCGAGGGTTAAGAATTGGCGAGTTAACCAGCCCGCGAGATTTTGCTGTTCAAATTAAGCTGGCGGGCTGAGTTAAAGGGTTGAGTTGGCGAGTTAGCTCAACCCTGCCTTTTTCATTCCGAATTTTCCACTAGACCAGTATGGATTTGGAAAATAGCATAAGCAAAGCAGAGGAAGCTCTTTAACTGTATCGTTTCCCTCTAAGAAAGAGAGGTGGCAATCCAATCAGTTGGCAATCCAGTCCGGTGTCCATCCAGTCCGTGGCTGAAGCTGCGATACATGCAGGGGACTAACATTATTCTTCGTTTTGATTGCTGTCCCCAAATATTGGGCATGGGAAAGGGAAAGAGTATGGGCAAAGGGAAGGGGAATGAAAAAAATATTCTTGCCTCTTCCCATGCGCATCGGCACGGGGCGGCGCCAGGACGTTGAGATATAGAGGAGGCGACCGCAATACGGTATCGCTTAGAACGCTGGCCCGAGCAAACATCGCGTGCAAAGGGAAAAGAAAAATGAAGATGGATATTGGAGGGTAAATGGGAGGGAAACGGTATGGGGAAAGGGAAAGATAACGGGTAAAGGGAAGGGGAATACAAAAAAGTAATCTTGCCTCTTCCCGTGCGCATCGCCGCGGGGCAGCGACGGAACGTTGAGATATTTAGGAGGCGACCGCAACCGATATTATCGCCAACGCTGGCCCGAGCAAACATCGCGTGCAAGGGGTTGAGGCAAGAGGGGGACGCTTCAAGTACCAACCCCAAAGGCACCACTAATCCAGCACTCGTATTTCTGAGATCCAGGAACCCGGCTGGCCGGCCCTTCACGCATACTTGAGTGTAATTTAGCTTTACTCGCCAATTGACCTCATTTGGAACTCATCTATATAGATAGCTTTACCTGGGAAACATCACAATCTTGGGTAACTAAGATATAATTGCGCAATTCTTATCTGTATGGTTATTGGGCTGGCGCGAGCGAGCGTTAGCGAAGTGTCAGCGCCCAGCCCCTCTTTTCGACCCAGGTGTATGTTTTGAGGGTTATTGCTAGATCTTAAATTTGATAAGGCGGCTGCTCGTCACAGAAAGCTCCAATCGCTCTAATTTTTTCACCATTGGAAAGAGCAACATCGAATTGACTATAGTTTATCTTTTGAGTTTTGCACAAAACGTTTGATTTTAAGGTGAAAAACACGAAAAACCATTTGTCCGAACTCCTCCTTCTTCTTCTTCTTCTTCTTCTCCTCCTCCGCATCTATTCAATGGACGATAGTAGGTATTCATTTCTTCCCCCATCAACCCCCCCTTCCTCGCCTCCCCGGCTCCCTGGGCCTTTATTTATAGGTCTTCAGTTTAGATTAGGATTCTGTGGCACAGTGGTGTAGTGGTGAAGGCGATAGAACTTTGGGAAAGAATTTAGCAGGTTTGATTCCTTCGCAGGCATGCATTTTATTTTTTTTCATTTAAAGATGAGAAAATAACTGGTGCCATCGGCAGGTCAAAAGTAAAGCTCTTTCATCCCAAAAATCGTTTGCCCTAAGTAGATGCCAAAAAATTACCAAAAATTTGTGATAATATAATATTGCAATGTATTTTTCATTTTGAATACGTTTCTTGCTATTTTTTAAAACACCCTTTTTTATTCTTTTTTATTGAAATAAATCACATTGAAGTAAAAAAACAACAGTAAAAACATTGTATTTATACATTTTACACTATATTAAAAGTAGAAGAAATATCTGGTACCATCGGCAAGCCAAATGTGAGTCTCTTTTCTCCAAAATTTGCAATTGCCTCGAGTAAAAAGTCAAGGAAATACAATTTCTAGAAGTGCAATCTGCTGCGTCATCTGCATTTTGTTTTTGGGCGCGCATGGAAAGAGACACTGAACTGCGCGCCAAAAACAAAATGCAACTGGCCAAGCAGCAGATTGCACTACTAGAAATTGTATTTCCTTGACTTTTTACTCGAGGCAATTGCAAATTTTGGAGAAAAGAGACTCACATTTGGCTTGCCGATGGTACCAGATATACATACATTTTATAAGACAGGCAAAGCTGCGGCCAGCAGCCAGAAGCCGACCAGCAGCCTCTGTGCATGTGTCTGCTTCCCATGTAATCAGTGTGTCCAGAAGTTCGCAACCAGCTTTCAGGTTCGCGTTCGCGTTCGGGTACCAAAAAAGATGCGAAGCAGGCCTAGTTTAGCATAACCTGCCATGATTTTTGGCACGTTCACACTGCGAACATGCGATGCGAACCTGTTGCTGGTTCGCGTTCGCACGTTTTCGGCTCAACCTGGACACACTGCATGTAATGCACTTCCGTGTCCACCAGCTCCTTGGCCGCGCTAGCCAGGCCTATTCATTCCACCTCCTCCGCTTGGTATTGTGCTGGTGGCGGCGGGCTTGCCATCCACGATGCGTAGTCCAACAATAGTTGGTTGCAGCAGGGTGAAGGGAAAAGGGGTGTAGTCCCAATAATGCACCTCCGTGTCCACCAGCTCCTTGGCCGCGCTAGCCAGGCCTATTCATTCCACCTCCTCCGCTTGGTATTGTGCTGGTGGCGGCGGGCTTGCCATCCACGATGCGTAGTCCAACAATAGTTGGTTGCAGCAGGGTGAAGGGAAAAGGGGTGTAGTCCCAATAATGCACCTCCGTGTCCACCAGCTCCTTGGCCGCGCTAGCCAGGCCTATTCATTCCACCTCCTCCGCTTGGTATTGTGCTGGTGGCGGCGGGCTTGCCATCCACGATGCGTAGTCCAACAATAGTTGGTTGCAGCAGGGTGAAGGGAAAAGGGGTGTAGTCCCAATAATGCACCTCCGTGTCCACCAGCTCCTTGGCCGCGCTAGCCAGGCCTATTCATTCCACCTCCTCCGCTTGGTATTGTGCTGGTGGCGGCGGGCTTGCCATCCACGATGCGTAGTCCAACAATAGTTGGTTGCAGCAGGGTGAAGGGAAAAGGGGTGTAGTCCCAATAATGCACCTCCGTGTCCACCAGCTCCTTGGCCGCGCTAGCCAGGCCTATTCATTCCACCTCCTCCGCTTGGTATTGTGCTGGTGGCGGCGGGCTTGCCATCCACGATGCGTAGTCCAACAATAGTTGGTTGCAGCAGGGTGAAGGGAAAAGGGGTGTAGTCCCAATAATGCACCTCCGTGTCCACCAGCTCCTTGGCCGCGCTAGCCAGGCCTATTCATTCCACCTCCTCCGCTTGGTATTGTGCTGGTGGCGGCGGGCTTGCCATCCACGATGCGTAGTCCAACAATAGTTGGTTGCAGCAGGGTGAAGGGAAAAGGGGTGTAGTCCTAAAAAGGAGAAGTTTGCCACATTTAGTTTTCAAGGTTAGTTTGCGGTTGCAAATTATAGTTCTCAACGTTCCGTCACTGCCACATGACAATGCTCATTATCTTTCTTTCCCCTGTCTTTTCCTTTCCCCATTCCATTTCCCTCTCAAGCCTTCCCATTTTCCTCCTTACCCACTCCCCCATTAATACAAAGTTATGTTATGTAAACTAAATATGCTGTTAAATTATTTTGAACAGATCAAACCTCCCGAGTCATCCAACACACCAGCTCGATAGTTATTTTGAATAGGATCTGGCGAGTTCAGGGTTATCGTGTCAGCTTACTCGCCAACTCCCAACTCAACTCTCAACTTAAGCAAAATAAATTGAAATGCCCTCAGGGGGCATGCACTTGCGAGGAGTAAGGAGCTGGGAAGGTTGGTGGGCACCTCAGCTAGCAGCTGCTTGTAGGTGAAAACGATGCCTTCAGTGGGGGACAGAAGGGCTTGACGCATGGGATGCCGAGCGGCAGTTGCTTGCAGAGCACAGCCCACGCTAACTGATGCCTCCATTGCTTTTTTTGGATTTGGCTTCTGAATCAATTTTTGATTTTACAATTTGCAAATGATGAAAAATCCTCTGAATATTTCAGCTTCCTACAAGAAGAAAGGCTAACCTTGACACATTTGTTTCCAACTTTTTTTATTGACCGCGGAGCGGCCCGAAGGGCCGCTCCGCGGTCTATAGAGGTTACTCAACTTTTGTCCTCATATATTGGGCTGGCGCGAGCGAGCGTTAGCGAAGTGTCAGCGCCCAGCCCCTCTTTTCGACCCAGGTGTATGTTTTCAGGGTTATTGCTAGATCTTAATTTTGATAAGGCGGTCGCTCGTCACAGAAGGCTCCAATTGCTCTAATTCTTTCACCAGTGGAACGAGCAACATCGAATTGACCATAGTTTATCTTTTGAGTTTTGCACAAAACGTTTGATTTTAGGGTGAAAAACGCAAAAAACCATATGTCCGAACTCCTTCTTCTTCTTCTTCTCCTTCTTCTTCTCCGCATCTATTCAATGGACGATAGTAGGTATTCATTTCTCCCCCCCCCCCCCCCCCGCCTGCCCTCCCCGGCGCCCTTGGCCTCATATATTTCTTTAATCATAGCTCTTTAGTCACACCATGGAGCCATATGCACCAGTGGTGTAGTGGTATAAGCAATTGGACAGCTAAATGAAACTGGTAGGTTCGAATCCAGCTCAGTTATTCTTTTGAATTTTGTGCCTTTAAAGCTGAGAAGATAACTGGTACAATTGGCAGGCCAAAAATCGCGCTAAGCATGAACCAAGAAAATTTCTCAAAAATTTATTAGTTTGCCAATAATTTTTATTTTTGAAATTTTTATTTTTTATTTTTGAAACTTTTGATTTCGTTATATTTTTTTTATTTTTTATTTGTGATTTATTAACTAATAAAATTTATTTATTGATCTATAAAATTTGTACTAATACATTTTATACTATATTAAAAGTGGAAGAAATATCTGGTACCATCGGCAGGCCAAATGTAGTTCTCTTTTCTCCAAAAGTTGCAACTGCCTCGAGTAAAAAGTCAAGGAAATACAATTTTTACTACTGGAATCTGCTGCGTCATCTGCATTTCGGTTTTGGCGCGCATGGAAAGAGACACTGAACTGCGCGCCAAAAACAAAATGCAAGCAGCAGATTCCAGTAGTAAAAATTGTATTTCCTTGACTTTTTACTCGAGGCAGTTGCAACTTTTGGAGAAAAGAGAACTACATTTGGCCTGCCGATGGTACCAGATATATATATATATATATACGTATGTATGTATATATTTCTGGAAATGCTGTCCACGGGCGAATTCTCAACGGATTTGGACAAACTTTTTTTTTCCTCAAAGGTAATGTTATTTTAGGAAGATCTGGAGGGGTGGAACTGATCCCGGAGCATTTGAAACATTACTTTTTTGGGTAGAAAGGTTGAAAAATGGGGTATGCTGTAAAATGCTCAATTCTCAACGGATTTGGACAAACTTTTTTTTTCCTGAAAGGTAATGTTATTTTAGAAAGATCTGGAGGGGTGGAAACGGTCCCGGAGCATTTGAAACATTACTTTTTGGGTAGAAAGTTTGAAAAATGGGGTGTGTTGAGAAATGGTGAATTCTCAATGGATTTGGACAAACTTTTTTTTTGCTGAAAGGTATTAACATTTTAGAAAGATCTGGAGGGGTGGAACCGGTCCCGGAGCATTTGAAACATTACTTTTTTGGGTAGAAAGGTTGATAAATGTGGTATGTTGAGAGCTCCGCGTGTGACGGCGGAAGCGTGTATTGTGATCTACTCAAGACTCATATCCTATTTATTGATCTATACCGGGATCTACACAGAGCAATTAGACCGGGCGGTAAATGGTGGAACATGTGACAACTGTGGAACAACCTATCAGACTCCCAGGTTCCCGTGAGGCTGGAGATCCTCACGGGTCCCTATAGGGGTCCGGAACAGGTGAGGCTGGAATGGGGGGGGGAAATGGGGGGGGGGGATGGGGGGGGGGGTTCCTCGAGCCCTATGTGAGGTAGGGAACCTCATGGCCTAGCGGAATAGACCAAAGTCGGGGAACCTCAGGGCCTATGTGACATAGGCTGGGAGCTAGGGGGTCTCGCAGAGGGCCTATGGAACATAGGCGAGGGTCCAGGTAGCCTCAGGGTGTCCTCAAGTGAGGGGGCCTAGGTGAGGGCCTAGGTGAGGGCTGGACGAGGGCGAGGGCCTAGACGAGGTCCGGGTAGGGCTGGAGGAGGAAGGTCGTCGGGATGGTGCTTGTGCCTCAACTGATGATTGAGGGCCTTAGCAAGGCCCTTTTATACCCCTGTCCAGGCCCTGCCGTACGTAACACCAAGGGGTGTTACCTTGGGCCTAGGGCCTGGGGCCTAGTGTTACGTAGCAGCAGTCCTATGCTGTTACGTAACAGCACAGGGCCTAGGTCAGGCAGTATGTAACAGTACAGGGCTTAGACCTGGCAGTACGTAACAGTACAGGGCCTAGGCCTGTCCGAAGTACCCCTGTCCATAATCGGACATGACTTGAAGTATGGGGCTACGGGCTTGGGTACCATTTTGGAGACCACTTCCCTGGGTACGATTTTGGAGACCCAAATTTGGGGGTACCAAATTTGGACCCCTTAACGGACCCTCTCTTAAATGCGAAACACTGCGAAGAGAGTTGCAGGCAACTCCACACTGCGGCCACCGGAGAGGGGGCTTTGCTTGGAAGAAGTGTGAAGACTAAATCGCATTCTCAGTTTTTGGACAGGGGGAGAGAAATTCCCGTTTTGTGACCTTCCTTCTGGGTTGGATGGGAAAGAGTAGGGAGGGGATACAGAGAACAAGTATAAGTTGCAAATCATTCAAAGTGACCGCAGAACAATGTCATCACTCAAATTGACCACCAATTAAATAGAGCAAATTCTCAACTATAATATGACAATCTTTTAATCAATTAATAAATAACAAACTGATCATTAATAATTGTCATTTCATCACTGAGGGGATTGGACATCCACCTCGTCGACTCCAGGCAGTTTCTTCAGGCGTTCCAGCCTTTGAAGAAGTGGTTCCATGCCAGGCACTGGCAGGTGGACTCCTTCTTGCTTGGACCATCGAACTTCTTGGTCGCCCAGGTTGCTTTCCTTGAATGATTGGGGCTTCATTCGATGAAGGAACTTCCTCCCTGGTCAAGTACAACACAAGAGGTAGAGGGAAGCTCCAATGAGAGTGATCACCAAGGCCACGACCACAATCCATAGCACAATTGTTAAGATTGGCTGGATGATGCTCTTAGATACTGTGGAGCCAGCTTCTGCTGCTCCTTCCAAGAGGCTGGACACCCCAGAGGACAATGATTCCACCCACTCACCTTCTGCTTGTCCTACTGCCTTGATAGCGTTGGCCACTCCATCAGGGTTGAGGCTCAAATGGGAGGCATAAGTGATGGTGGCATGCAATTGTCTGCTCATTCCAGGTAGTTGTTCCAGATATCCAGCCAATGCGGCTGGGCCTGGTATCACCTGGGCATGGTAGAGTGGAGGAGCATGGAACTCCAGCGGAATCTGGAAGTTGGGGTGTGATGAGCGATGTGCGTCAGGAGCATAGACCTTGTGTGCTGATTCCTTCCACAACCCCTTCCCCTTCTCTTCCTCTTCTGGAGAGGGGATGAGTAAGGGCTTGACACTGTGGCAGGGGGTGGCGGGACTATCTAGCACAAGGTCAAATCCTGATGGAGGCCAGAACATTGTCTTGCCATCTTTGAGGGTGACTGGAGTGAACTTGGTACACCCTGTTTGGTTTGGGAGGTGATGATCAAGATGCACTTCTACCACCTCCACTGACTGGCAAGGAGTTACATAGGCCAAATCACCAACTAGCTGAGCAGAGATGTTAGCCTGGCCCAAGAGAGAGCGTACTCCATGTGTAGGGCTTAGCTGGATCAATTGCAACACCAACTCCAAGTGACTGTGTGCAAGCTGGCAGAACTCAAAGTAGAGTGTGCTGAAACGCTCTGCTATCAGATTGTTGATGACGTTTGTCAAGTAATTGAACTTGGCATTGATGGGATCAGAGCTCTCTCCATCCAGTGATGAGCTGGCCTGCTCTTCTGGGGTACTGTCATCGAATAGGGTTCTGGTGGAGGCATTCATACCCTGCAAGAATTTGGAGTGGTCTGATGCTCTCCTAAAGGATAACAGGGGTCCCTCCTTTGTGCTCCAAAGATTGCTTGATGGCAAGCAACCCGAATTTTGTAGCGAGAGGTGCTCTGGATTGGGGGGTTGCAAGGTTAGGGCAGCTTGCAAGGCAGGGACAATGGCGTAAGGAGGTCGCAGCTCTCCCCTGTAGATGCCTTTCTCTTTGTAGGGGCAGAATTGAGCTAGATCCTCCTTGTTCCATTGTATTGTCCACTGACTGCTCTGACAGCTGCCTGTTGTGAAGTTGCAACCAGCAAGTGAGCCCAAGTTGGAAGCCATATGATCCTCATCCATCACCACTATTGACCCTTTGGTCAGGATGAAATTGGAGATGGAGGCCACCTTCTCATAACAGCACCAATCATAGCTAATGTCTAGTGTGAGGTTGGTGGAGAAGGTGCCTGGTGACAGCTCCACCAGTCTGTGCTTCCCAAATTGGCCTGTGACTGCTGCTAAGTGGCAGATGTGGGGGTCGACTGGGTGGTGCACAATGCTGGAGTGGATGTCATTGAGCAAGGCTTGGCTTCCAAAGAACCCCATGAAGGTGTGAGCTGAAACTTCTTCAATGAGGCATCTATGGGCTGGGAAGGTGGGAACAGTGCCTGCTGGCACGTAAAGCTCCACTGGGGCTCTCATGGCCTCCTTCCTGATGTGGGGGGAGCTGCAAGGCTCTGGAAGTTGGGGGAGGCGGATGGCAAACCTGCATGAGGTGAAGTCAGGCAAACTTGGAAGGGGGATGGGTTTTGCTTGTGCCTGTCCAGTTTGTAGCTTGTGCCAAAGAGTGGTGCGGAAGGCTTGTTGCTCTATTGGCATAAGTCCAATTTCATCAGCACAGTCTCTTGACACTACTGTCAATGAGGCTGCTGAGTCTAGGAGTACATAGACTCTTCGCCTTAGATTCGGGTATGCAGGGTTCACTATTTCCGCAAAGAAGCCAAACAGATGGGGGGAGGTGGTTACCGGCGCATCTGATAGCTCTGCTGGCACCCCTAGGGTGGCTGTTAGCAGAGGCTTGCCTGCCCTTCCTTCTACCCTTCGGTGGGGGTGTGGAGTTTTTGCCCTTTGTGGCCTTTGGTTGCCTGGCTGTTTTAGAGGGGGGCGGCTTGGGCTTCGGTTTTCGCACATTAGGCCCTTTCTTTGTTGTCATTCTTTTGTTTGGGAAGGGCCTCTGTTGAGGAGGTGCTGGAGCACCTTGGCTCCCTGCACTCTCTTTTTGGCCATAGCAAAGTGCTGGGTGATGGCCTGATCTCCCACACCGACACACAACAGGTTTTTGACATTCACGTGCTGAATGGCCTGTTTTTAGGCATCGGAAGCAAAGACCCTTTTCGACAGCCTTGGCTTGTCTTTGGCTACGATCTATGCTGCACTTGCTTGGAGGGTGCCCAGCTTGGTCACAAAGGGGGCAGCTGTACAACTGTTGTGTGTTGTTCACAAATATAGCTGCCAGGGGATGCTGAACTGCTTTGGGTGGCACCCTTTCTGGCTTTCTAGGGAGTGGCTCCTGACTTTTCTGCTGTGGTAGGGATGCTTGAGCAGCTGTCTCGCTCAGCTCCAGCCGGCGGTGGAGTTTGAGCTCTGGCGTCAGTCTCTCCACTAGATTGTCTAGCGTGGTTTGGTGCACGCCAATATCTTTTTTGAGCAGAGATCTCTGTACTCTCTGCCTCAGGCTAGTTGGGAGCTTGAGGTAGGTCAAGTTCACCAATGGCCTGGTCAAACTCTCATCTGCTCCTGGAGATCTTAAGGAAGCGAGAGGCATTGGTATAAAGACTCATAAAAGTCTTCAAAGTTGCTCATGTCTCGCTTTAGCATAGGCAGTTCTCTCAGGACCTTGAGCATGCCCTCTATGGAGTATGTGATATCTCCATAGGTCTCTTCCAATTTGTTCATGGCTAGATCAAAATCCTCTTTGGTGGTCCCTAAATGCTGTATTTTGATCTTTGCACGCCCAGTTAATGCTCGCTCCAGTAGCGGCATGTACATAGCTTCTGGCAGGCCTGATAAGGCCAAATAGCTGTTGAAGGATTGCTTTCCAAGGAGCTGTAGGCTGTGTGTGTGCCACTGAATTTTGGAATTTCCATTGTGGGAAGGGAAGCTCTCATAGCTGCAATCTGCTGTGTTTTAGCAGTCCCTTCTATTAGTCTGGCCAGTGACTCTTGGAGCACACTACTAACATCTGACTGGCTTGCAGACTGTTTTGGGGAAGTGGGCAATGATGATGATGCCTTGTTGAGGGGGTGGGCGACCTCCATTGCCACCAGGATCGTTGTTCCCACGCCCCCCTCCATGACCACCCTGGTTACCCTCATCATCATCATCCCCATCACCATCTGGAGGCTGCCCTCCACCACCAGCAGCACCTCTGCTGGCTGGAAGGCCTGTTCTGTTGCCTCCTGACTGTTCCCCTGTCCCCTGGCTGGACTGTGCATCCCTCAGTCCAGTGCCTCCAGTGGCTGGCGGTCCACTTTGGCACTAGCCCTGCGCATGGGCTGCCAGTTGGCTGGAGGTAGAAGGCAAGGCTGGTCTGTCCAGGGTTTTGGGTTGTCCCTGAGCTTGACTAGATTCTTTCAGTCTCCCTTGACCAATACCTTCCTCCATCCCTTTGCCTATTCTGAGCTTCTCCTTGAACTGCCAGTGCAACTGTGTTGCAGCTGGGACTTGGCGAATTAGAGGGTGCTCAGCCACTGTTGATAGTCCTGATTTGAAAGGGCAAAGGTGCGAAGGCCTTTGCCGGCAAAGGGTTGGCTCTCTTTCACCTTGGAGCCACCTCCATTGCTGGGGAGGTTGTGATCTCCAGCCAATTGGAGATCTGGTGGAAGCGGACGTCTCTCTTTTTACCACCTCCGCCCACTGCTGAGAGCGGCGGATCTAACTCAATGGTCTCAGGTGGGTGGGTGGCACCTGGACCTGACAGCGCGGTAGTTCGTTTCTGTCTTTGCTGCATTTTCTAGGCGGAGGCGGGCGACCTTGGCCTTTCTTTGTGCCAACTCTTTTTGTTTTGCCTCATATTGTTGGAGCCAGGCGGTGCTGCCAACAGGAGGAAAAGAGAGGCCCGATGCAGGAAATGCAGCTCCCAAGGTCCCCTGGGTGGGACCAATCGGCTGGCCATTGCTGATTAACTCTGCAGATTGCTGCATCAATCTGTTACTCTCTCCCTCTCCAGGAGGCTTCCCACGTAACAGGGAATGTGCCTGGGAAGAGGGTGGGTTCAATCCTGGAGGGTTCTGGATTGCTCGTGGTCGTGGTGCAAGACCTAGAAGCTCCTCCAGGTTGCTGTCCCCATCCATCCCAGTATGAACATCTGCAGTGACTAGATGAGCCCCTCCATGGGATCCAGCCGTAGTTTGTACTGGGATGGTTGCTGCTGCCTGGCTAGCAGCAGGAAGGGAAGTGGAAGCAGCCAGAGAAGTGGCATTCTCCACTGCTGCCTCCTGGCGTCCACTTCCTTCCTCTGGGTTGTTGTTGGTTGTCAAGTTGGAAGATTTTTCTCCATTCCCTGAATTGACACCTCCTTCATTGGTGATGGGTGGGTTGGTGGGAGCTGGGGGCTGTTTTTGCCTTGCCAGCTCCTCTGCATTGAGCCCAGCTAAGTCAGTTTCTGAAAAAGCTGTTCTTTGGCCTGGATTCTTTCTCACTGTTGAAGCATGAGAGGTTTCCAAGTTGGTGTGGGGGGTTGGTGTTGCATGTCCTCCCCCAAGGGTCTGTGGAGGGGCTAGTTCACCTCCCCCTCCCGGCATCTCCTCTACAAGGTTCTCCCCCACCTCAGATTCATCATCTGTTAGTTGGGGGTTGGTTGGACCTGTTTGACCGGGTTGACCTGTTTGACCTTTTTGACCTGCTAGACCTGTTGGATCTGTTGGGTCTGTGGGACCTGTCAGACCAGTTGGGTCTGTTTGACCCTGGTCTGGGAAAAATGCTCCGTGGTCATTTTGTGCAGTCTTTGCTGTGCCAGGGGTCATAAACACATCTGAGTCCAGGGCTGATATTTCGCTCTCTTCTTCTTCGAAGAGGCGAGGCTTCCTTCCAGACTTTCTGGAAGGTCCAAACCAGTCGCCTGATGGACTAAGGTTGAATAGGCCCGATACGCTTCTGGAGGCTCCCCCTTAGTTCAATGATTTGGCTTTGAACCAGGCCAGTACTTTTCGATGACTGGAGGCAGGTCTGTTTTCAAGCAGCTCAAGGATATGTGCCAAGTATCTTCCCTTCCTGCCCGAGATGTGCTGCAGGGATACCCATCTGGATGGTGTTAAGAAAGCCTGTGATGGCAGTCAAAACTAGCTGAGGTTCTCCCTCTGCTTTCAGCACTGTCAGGGCGTTTGCTGGAAGAAGACAAGGCAGGCAGGTTTCATTTCCGCATCCCCGCACTGTGCAAAGGATGAGGAGCCTGCCTGGTGAAAAGCTTGGTTACAATCTACACAGGTCTACCCTGTGGCCCTGTCAGCTGTCCAGTCAATGGTGATAGAACGACCTCTGAGATTCCTCTCTTCTGCCATTCTGAAGCTCACTCGATTCACTCACTCTTTCTCTTTCTCTTGCTCTCTCTCTCTCTAGCACTCTGTAAAAAACGATAGTTTATTTTGTGTGTAGTGCTGGAGGATACGCGATAGAGCAAAAAACGAGAGGAAAGAAATGGGAGTATGGAATGGGGCTTCTGTACAACATTTTTAAATAAGCATCTTTTTTTTGAAAATAAAAGACTTTTTGGGATTGAGCATGAAAGAGTATTTGCAAAGGAAAGTTTGGAAGGAGTATGGAGGAAGAGCAGGAAGAAGTTGGGTAAGGGAGAGGGTGTATCATTTCGATGGAGGGGCCCGGGGGCGCGGTGTGGCCCAGGCTTCCCTCCTCTGTCCCACTCCCTCCCTTCTTTCCATCTCAGGCGTCTTCACAGCCTGGGCTGGGCTGTTGTTGCGCCGCTTCTTCCGCCACTCCTCCTGCAATGAGGCCAGGCTTTGGAATTGAAAGCAGGGGGGTCAGGAGTTGGCATTTTTTGACTGTCCCCCTCCCTGCCTCCTCACACCCTCTCAATTTGCGCCGCCATGGCTGCAGAGCTTAATGCGGCTCTGGCCTTTCTAGACTCCGAATTTCCTGACACTCAGGTGGTCAGCCTGTTGTTGTAGAGGGAGTCCCAGGACATGGAGAGAAGTTCAGGGAGTGGAGGGAGGTGAGGCGGAAGGGGTGGCGCTGGCAAGGGCGTTTCTGGGGCAGTCTGTTCCTGCTTCTGCTACCAACGTGCTGGAGGAGTTCTCCTCTTTCAACCCCCAACCACCGCCCTTTCTCACTCCCTCTCAACAGCCTCTTCCCGTTTCACAGGCTCCTCCGCTCCTCTCGCTTCCCCCTGTCTCCATCCCTTCGTCACTCTCTTCTTCTGCCCCCAAGGCTCTCCCAAAAGGCTCCTAAGCAACCCCGCAATCAGCGGTCGGCAGAAGAGCTAGCTCAGGTGTGCTATTTGGCTGTGAAGCCAGTGAGGGTGGGGATATGCAGGAGCGTGAGGCCACGCGGCTGCGGGTGGCGAAATGCCGGGCCAAAAAGAAGAGGGAGGAGGAGGGAGAGACGGGTGCTAAGATGAAGGGGTTGGAGGAAAGAGTGGCCAGCCTGGAGCAGGAGCTCGCAGCTTCTGAGCAAAAACGCATTGATGCTGAGGCTAGAGTGGCCTATCTGGAGTCTGTGATAGGAAATGTGCGGGCTGCTCTGCCTCCCGTTTCTCCCCCAACCAACTGATGCCTTATATTTCTATCCCTTAGCGAACGAACAGTTTAGCCAATTGTTTGACTCTTTTTTGCTCAAATAAACCACACGTTTTCTGAGCCTACTGCCAGGGAATGAAGATGAAGGCTGAGGGAAAAGAGTAGGGTAGGCGCAGCCTTTTTTGCCAGCACTTATTGTTCCCAAACCACTGGTCTCACACACTCTACCCTCCCACAACTTCTTACCTATACCTTCCCATTCAATGTCCAAGAAAGGGAGGGTTGAAGGTGGTAAGATGTGTTGGATGTGAAATGGGAGGAGGGTGTGTGGGTGGAGAGAAGGAGGAACCGGTCCAGTGCGGTGCAGGATGATGGTGGGGGCCAGGAACGAGAAGGAGGAGCCCACGGAGTCCTCGCCGGAGCTCCAGTCATCCTTGCCGCCCTTCTCCTGCTCCTCCACTTCCTCTCCCGATGCGCCCTTCAAGGTACCTCCTGTATCCTCACATCTCTACTGAGGCTGAAGAGGGGGGAAGGGAGGAAAAGGGCTGGAGGGAAGTGAAGGCGGGGTACCTGAGGGGAGCCAGCAAGCTGGTGGAGTTCCGCGTTCTTGCGGCGGGTGTAGGAGAGGTTGAACTTCTCCCGAGCCTCTTTCAACCCCCCATCCTCCCACACCTTGGCCTTGGACTGCAATGCTCTCTTAGTGGAGAGTGAAGACAGGGAAAGAGGCAGAAGGACTGAGGCGGGAGGCATGTGGATGGCCTCGAGCTTGGCGAGGTAGGCTTCCTGCTCCTCCGGGGTCAGGATCTTGAGGTAGGCCTCCTGGAAGGAGTGCCAGACGGACCATCGCTCCGCCGCTGCCACCTGGGCCTCCAGAGCCTGAGCCTTCTGCAAGGCATCGAACGCCTGGAAGCGCTCCTTGAGGAAGCGGAGCTTGTCGCATCCTCATGTGGCCTCTGCGTGGTCATGGCCGTCGCGGAGGGCGCGGCGGTAGACGGCCGATCGTGCCCCGTCGAAGCTCTGCCTGGCGACGTTGCTTCTTGGCCTTGCCAGGGTCTCGTCGATACTGACCCGCGAGGTCTCCCCGTTCTCCTCCTCGCTTGCCGTCTTGCTTCGTTTCCTCTCCCTTCTCCCTCTTGGGAGGACGGACGGGGGTCCGCGAGTGGCGACGGCAGGAGGGGTCCTGCAGAGGCGGGGACGTCAGTCGGATCACCACGGGAGCCTTTCGCCGCTGTGCCCCATCCTTCTTCCGGATCCGCTCCATCCTGCTCTACTAGCACGCTCTCTCTCACACTCACACTCACACTCTCTCTCACACTCCTTAAATGCAGATGTCATTACAAACATCTTGGCCAGGGCCTAGGGCGGATGTCTGGGGCTGGGGGGCATGCAGTAACCCCACAGTGCCCTTTCCAGCCCCCCTCCCTCCTCTGTTACAGCTGGTGAGTTTGTTACAACGCATGCTGACTGGGGGGTTTTTTGGGGCTGGCAGGCAAGCAGAATGCCCCGCGTTACACTGCCAGCCCTTCCCCTCCATGTAACGGGCAGAATGTGACAGTGGCAGTGACTGAGTGCGAAAAGGGAACTCATTTCTATGTACAAGTTTACTTGTGGAGAATAGAATGAGCCTGTAAAATGATGCATTATCAACTGGGGCTGCCCGCGCCCTATGCCGCCCTTGGGCCGCCAGGGCTGGGCGTAGCTGTGGTCGGAGGCGATGTGGCGGATGTTGCCACTGCCGTGGGAGGCCTCCGACTGGCGCTGGGTCTGGGGCTGGGTGTCCGGGGTGGGCAGGAGGCCATTGTTGCCGCCGAAGGAGCCGGTGAAGCCTCCGCTGAAGCCTCCGGTGAACTGCTCCTGCTGCTGGTGCTCCATACCCATGGGCACCTGGCTGGTCCAGGCCCACCCATCCTTGCTCCCTGCCTTCTCCATCTCACTCTCTCTCTCTCTCACGCTCACACACACTCTAGCACTCCTTCAAGGTACATCCTACCTTTTTTGGAGGCTAATTAAAGAGAGGAGGAGAAGTGAAGGAAGAAGACGGGAGAACACGCGTTTTAAGAGGTGAAAAGTGGGGAAGGAAAAAAGTCTCTTAATCACTCTCTAAGCTATCATTGTGATGGCGGAAGCGTGTATTGTGATCTACTCAAGACTCATATCCTATTTATTGATCTATAACTCCCAGGTTCCCGTGAGGCTGGAGATCCTCACGGGTCCCTATAGGGGTCCGGAACAGGTGAGGCTGGAATGGGGGGGAAATGGAGGGGGGGGGGGGGGTTCCTCGAGCCCTATGTGAGGTAGGGAACCTCATGGCCTAGCGGAATAGACCAAAGTCGGGGAACCTCAGGGCCTATGTGACATAGGCTGGGAACTAGGGAGTCTCGCAGAGGGCCTATGGAACATAGGCGAGGGTCCAGGTAGCCTCAGGGTGTCCTCAAGTGAGGGGGCCTAGGTGAGGGCCTAGGTGAGGGCTGGATGAGGGCGAGGGCCTAGATGAGGTCCGGGAAGGGCTGGAGGAGGAAGGTTGTCGGGATGGTGCTTGTGCCTCAACTGATGATTGAGGGCCTTAGCAAGGCCCTTTTATACCCCTGTCCAGGCCCTGCCGTACGTAACACCAAGGGGTGTTACCTTGGGCCTAGGGCCTGGGGCCTAGTGTTACGTAGCAGCAGTCCTATGCTGTTACGTAACAGCACAGGGCCTAGGTCAGGCAGTACGTAACAGTACAGGGCCCAGGCCTGTCAGTACGTAACGGTACAGGGCCTAGGCCTGTCCGAAGTACCCCTGTCCATAATCGGACATGACTTGAAGTACAGGGCTACAGGCTTGGGTACCATTTTGGAGACCACTCCCCGGGTACGATTTTGGAGACCCAAATTTGGGGGTACTAAATTTGGACCCCTTAACGGACCCTCTCTTTTAAATGC
>JASANA010002095.1:0-45213 GCA_030248095.1 Ptycholaimellus sp. GST1_10
TATGTCATCTACTTCGTTCAGTTACGTATTGCTAAGGGGGGAGGGAGGAGTGGGGAGGGAGAGGTGGGTGGGTGGGGTGGGTGGCTGGAAATGCAAAAAAGTTTTTTGACCATAACTTGCTCAATCCTTAACCATATTCAACAAACTTTTTTGACCACGGAGCGGCCCAAAGGGCCGCTTCGTGGTCTATAGATTCTCAACAGGTCTTGAAAAACTTTTGTCCTGAAAGCTAATAATGTCATCAATAATCAGTAACAGCTGAACGGCTAAGAATTGAACTAAGGACTTGAGTTTTTTGTTCGCAAGTCATATATAGCAATTCCAAATCGCTTACTTTCGAAAATGGTTGAGAAACCACAGACTTATCTTATTGAGTGGTATCACGAACTTTCGTTCCCAAACTTTTGTTCCCGAACTTTCGTTCCCAAACTTTCGTTCCCCGAACTTTCGTTCCCAGGAACTTTCGTTCCCAAACTTTCATTCCCAAACTTGCCCCACGAATTTGTCAATACAACAAGATAATTTTAATACTATTCTGGTTATTTGCCTTTATTAGGTCCGCCTTGGTGGTGCCTGATGACTATTTTTGGTGCTTGGCATAATGTTTTGATTTTCACCAAAAATCTAAAATTTTGATGTTTCAAAGTGCAAAAATAATGAATCCATGGTTTTTGAATGAAATTATCTTATTTTTGGTAGATACGTTCTTCAAAGTGATATCTTGAAGCTGGCAAAATAAATTTCCGAAATATTAATTATTTCCCGATTTATGGCCAAAAACCTAAAGTCTTGATGTTTCAACAAGGTATTCACTGCTATGGCCAAGATACGTGGCCTTTGTTCCAAGTAATAAGCTCAAGCTACGTTACCTTCATTCATTCATTTATACATTCATTGAGAAACCAATGATTTATGCTTGTTCGAATTTTTGAAACATCAAAAGTTGAGGTTTATGATTATAACCCAAAAATAATAATTTTTTTAAAAATTCCTTTTCTTGATTTCAAGATATCACCATGACAGACGCACATGCCAAACTTCAATTGATTTTTATTGAAAAACCATCGATTATTTGGATGTTGCAATTTTTGAATCATCAGAAATTCCTTATGCCAACTTTATTGCAAATCATTTGTAAATGAAATCTGATTAATTTTGGCATGAAAATCCATCTGGTTGATACCTTGAAACAAGGCCGCGTGGGAACGAAAGTTCGGGAACGAAAGTTCGTGGGAACGAAAGTTCGGGGAACGAAAGTTCGGGAACGAAAGTTCTGGAACGAAAGATCCTGGGAACGAAAGTTCGTACAACCTATTGAGTGACTTGAGTTGTTTTTGGAAATGCTGGCCCCGGGCGAATTCTCAACGGATCTTGACAAACTTTTTTTTTTCTGAAAGGTAATCAGATTTTAGGAAGATCTGGAGGGGTAGACCCGGTTTTTGAGCATTTGAAACATCACTTTTTTGGGCAGAAAGGTTGAAAATTTAGGTATGCTGTAAAAGGCTCAATTCTCAACGGATTTTGATAATCTTTTATTTTCCTGAAAGGTATTTAAATTTTAGGAAGATCTGGAGGGGTGCAACAAGTCCCGGAGCATTTGAAACATTACTTTTTTGGGTAGAAAGATTGAAAATAGGGTATGTTGAGAAATGGCGAATTCTCAACGGATTTGGACAAACTTTTTTTTGCTTAAAGGTAATAAAATTTTAGGAAGATCTGGAGGGGTGGAACTGGTCCAGGAGCGTTTGAAACATTACTTTTCTGGGTAGAAAGTTGGAAATTTGCAATATACGGTTTTTGCGCTGTTGTACCTGAAGTCTTGAGAATTGATCAGAAGACTTGATTTTTTTGCTCACAAGTCTTAAAAGTCACATGTTTTAAATCTGTGCTTACTTTTGAAATTGGTTGAGAAACCAAAGACTTGATTTTTTGAGTGAAAAAATTTCATATATAGGATGCGCTCCGCGGTCACCTATTGCACTTTGCGCCATATACTTGTTCGATTCACAATTCATACATAACGATTCCAAATCTGTACTTGCTTTTGAAAATGGGTGAAAAACCACATTTTTGCCCTTTGGAGTGACTAAATTCCATGCATTCATATTGTAAGCTGGAAAGTGGTGTGTTTTGTGGTCACCTATCGCGCTTTGCGCCATATTCTTGTTTTTGATTGAAGCTATGAGTTTTCTGTATCCATTGAGCCTACTTGCAGCTTTTCAACTTGGCCATAGAGCATTTGGCAGCCAATCATATTGCCAAATCCTGTCGATTTTTTTGTAAGGGTCCCCCCTTACGTTCAATCAACTTTGCAGCCTCGATTTCGGCATAAAGGAGGCCAAAAATCAAAATTCTGACCCCTGCATGGCACTCTGCGACCTCGATATACTATGTCTACACACAGAACAGAGCCCCAAACATGGCGCTATACCCCTGCCAAAAAGAACGGACGGACGGACGGATCACGGACGGACACTTTTGCAAAAACTTTTTTGGGCATAACTAGTTCAATTCTTAACCAAATTCAGCAAACTTTTTTTTTGATTAAAGCTCTGTGTTTGCTGCGTCCATTGAGCCTACTCGCAGCTCTGTAACTTGCCCATGGAATATTTGGCAGGCAATCATATTTTCAAAAGCCGTAATAGAGTGTGTTGGTCGCTAAGAGGGGACCGTGCTTCCGTTCCACTTGCACTGTCCCAATTTTGAGAATTGCCAAGAAGACTTGAGTTTTTTGTTCACAAATCATATATACTGTTTCCAAATCTGTGCTTACGTTTGAAATTGGTTGAAAAACCATGGACTTCCCCTTTTGAGTGACTGGTGGAGTAAGGAATAAGGTGTCCTCCACTGCAAAATTTTGTTTTCAGAATTTGATGAACATTTAGCCTAGTTTGGTGTTTTTTTTGCCTAGAATTCCGAATATGTGTTTATTTTTTGCCTATCTGCATCCTAGAAATTTTTTTTAGGATTTTTGATTTTTTCTGTAAGGGTCACCCCTTATGTTTAATCAACTTTGCAACCTCAATTTTGGCATAAAGGAGACCAAAAATCAAAATTCTTACTCCCAGGTGATACTCTCCAGCCCCGATCTACTATATATAGACCCAGAACAGAGCTCAAAACACAGCGCTATACCCCTGCCAAAAAGAATGGACAGACGGATGGACGGACGGACAGATCATGGACGGACACTTTTGAAAAGTTTTTTGACCATAACTTGCCCAATCCTTAACCATATTCAACAATCTTTTTTTTTGATTGAAGCTATAAGTTTTCTGCATCCGTTGAGCCTACTTGCAGCTTTGCAACTTGACCATGGAGCATTTGGCAGCCAATCATATTTCCAAATCCTGTAATAGAGTGTGTTGGTTGCTAAGAGGGGACCGCGCTTCTGTTCCACTCGCACTGTCCCAATATGTGTCTGAAAGTTTTGGGAATGGGACAATTCTCAACGAAATTTGACACTTTTTTCCTGAAAGCATACTATTTTAGGAAGATCTGGAGGGGTAGACCGGAATTTGAGCACTTGAATCATTACTTTTTTGAGTTGAAAGAATTGAAAACTGCAATATAGGGTTTTTGCCCTGTAGCACCTCTTTTCTTGAGAATTGCACAGAAGACTTTGGTTTTTTGATTCACAAGTCATACATACCGATTCTAAATCTGTGCTTACTTTTGAAAATGGTTGAGAAACCAAACCTTTTCCCTCTTGAGATACAAACATTCATGCATGCCAATAGCATCAATAAACTGTAGCAGCTGAACATCTAAGTTTTAGGTTTCAAAGAAATCTCAATTGTGAACCAACGGGAGGTTTTTAAAAGCTCTCTTTAGGACATAGTACAAAATTGATCCCTTTTTCAGATACAATCATAAAAATGGGGGGTAACAAAATTTGTCCAAAAATTCTCACATCTCTCAAAAAGGTTTCTTATTCCTGAAGTCCGACGATGAGAGAGCCGCCACTATGTCTAAAAGCGAAAGACAATCCCACCAGGCCCATGCCCACCTCGCCCAAAAAGGAGGTTTGCTGAGCCAGTCTGGCACTAGGCCATGAGGGAAGGCTTTGTTGAATCAGGAGCCAAAGAGCAGTGTCATAACTCTAAGTGACAAGGTGCGCCGTATTGCGCCGCCTAATAGAATGTGTAAAATAGCCAGATAAACAAATTAAACCTCATTATTGGTTTCAACAAGTATATGGCGCAGAGCGCAATAGGTGACCGCGGAGCTAAACACGCCACAAAACCTGAAATTTACACCCCACAAAACATAACCCTTCGGGAAAAAAAAGTTTGTCCAAATCGGTTGAGAATTCGCCATTTCTCAGAATACCCCATTTTGCAGGATAATCCGTAGTACCCCGACCTAAGCACGTCGTTATTGAGATACAAACATTCATGCATGCCAATAGCATCAATAAACTGTAGCAGCTGAACATCTAAGTTTTAGGTTTTTGCGCGGCCGAAGGCCGCCTGCCGCGGAGGGCAGGGCAGTCAGAGCTCCGGAGGCCGGAGGGGCATGGGTGCGGAGGCCCCGGAGCGTAGCCTAGCATGCGAGGCATGCTGGCGAAGCGTAGGGCCCGTAGCCCCATCCCCGGAGGCCGGGAGCTCTGGCGCCCTGCCCGAGGCGGCGGGCGCCAGGCCAGCTTGCGTTACCTCATTTTTGCGTCTCTTTCCGCATATATATATATATATATATATATGTGCTCGGGGCGGCCTCCCTCCGCCCGCCCCCGCCCCACCACCCCCTATGAATGTCTGCCTAGGTGGTGGCTTGTAGCTTTATTGGGTTTTTGCAAAATTTTTGGATATTTTTCCCAAAACTCAAAATATTGATGTTTCAAAAACAAAAAAATCAAAACTCCCTGGTTTTTCAATGAAATTGGCTGAATTTTGCAGAGGTCCGCCCTCGTGGTGGCTTGGGCTTTTATTGAGTTTTGCAAAAAATTCGGAGTTTTCCCGGAACTTAGAATTTTAATGTTTCAAAATAAAAAAAATCATAACTCCCTTGGTTTTTCAATGAATTGGCTGAATTTTGCAGAGATCCGCCCAGGTGGTGGCTTGGGGTTTATTGGGGTTTTGCGAATTTCTGGATTTTTCCCCTAACTTAGAATTTTGTGTTTCAAAATTAGGAAATTATACTCCCAGGCCTGCGGACTGCGCATCCAGTCCCCCGTCCAGGAGGGGAAGTGAGACCCTCGCAAGTAGTTGGAGCCATGTGCCGACCAAAAAAGCTTGCTAGTGGCTGGGCTGCTGGGGGCTTTCCTGCTCTCCAGGGTGGCCGCCGGAGCTCCCCTCAGCGCTCTAGGGCTGGGGGCCCCCCTGTCCGGTTGCCTCTTTGCTGGCGCGTTTTTGGGCTGCTGCTGCCTCTTTCCACTTCGGCTCGCGGGGCCCGCCGGCGGGCTGCAGCATCCGCCCTCTCCTCCTCTCGCCGCGCCCCCCCCAGCCCTTCGCACCCGCGCTGGGCGGGCTCGCCCCGCCCGCCGCCCCAGCCGGCC
This sequence comes from Ptycholaimellus sp. GST1_10, assembly GCA_030248095.1. Taxonomy (NCBI): domain Eukaryota; kingdom Metazoa; phylum Nematoda; class Chromadorea; order Chromadorida; family Chromadoridae; genus Ptycholaimellus; species Ptycholaimellus sp. GST1_10. Next base: position 5,498 of record JASANA010002095.1, read on the forward strand.
TGTCCTCGTCTGCCCCGCGCGGGCTGCGGCGCGGCGCGCCGCCCCCTCCTCTCTCCTTCCCCCCCCCCCCCCCACCCCAGGTTCTGTTTCGCCCCTCTTCCCCTTTTCCTTCCGGGCCTCCGGCTCGCTCCCGGCGCGCGCGGCCTCTCCGCGGGGTTGCCCCTCCCGCGGCCGGGCCGCCGCCCTCTGCCCCGGAGGCGCCGGGCCGGCGGCCCCGCCCTCCCGCCCGCCCCCCTCCCCCTCCGGCCCCGGGGGCGCTCCGCCTTCCGCTGGGGTGCTTTTTGCTCGGCGCCCGCCCCCGGCCCTCCGCGTCCTCGCTGCTCCCCGCGCCCCCGGGCGCCGGCCCCCTCTCTCGCCCGGGGGCGCCGCGGCGCGCACCAGCCCCCGCCAGGACGGGGGGAGACCCCGCAGACCCAGAAGCAACGGCAGTAAAAAACAATTTTTGATTCACAATTCATAAATATCGATGCTAACTAAATATGTGATTACCTTTAAAAATGGTTGAGAAACCACAGATTTGCCTTTTTTAGTGACGATGTTCACCCATGAAACAAAATCAATCCTTAATCCTTGGCATCTGCTACAGGCGAAGGTGGAAGAGGGAAGCGCTCCGCAGTCACCTATTGTGATTTGCACCATATACTTGTTTTTCAAACTCTCATGGCCCCTAAAGATGCCAACAAAAACCATAAAAAAATCTGGAAGAGAGTTATTCAAACCAAAAAATAAAAAAAAAGATTTTAAAAAGGCCCAGTACAAAAAATGAATGCTTTATTGAATGTACTGACTGGGTTTTTTTTTTCAATTTCAACTGATGCCACAAATTTTTACGACTTGTTCTTGTTTGTGTTAAATGATGCAATTAAAAAGTATTTTCCACTTTTACCAGCTGAGCCCAGAATAAATGCATTGCGTCCCCGTTTCTTGTTCTCTTTTTGCTGTAGGGTAAAGTCTCTGCATTGGCTCAGGAAAAAATCCCGTAGACATCACATGGTTTACAAAATATCGAGTTCGTTTGTTCAATTTTTGCAGCCGTCAAGAGCAGAAAATCTTGTCATCTGGTTCTCATGGCCTTTTTAAACTCTTCGCATCAAAGTCAGGAAAGAAAAGCTGTGCCATTCCTAGCTTGTCATCCGAAGGTGAAGCTGTGACATGCCCAGCAGCAAAAGCTGAACTGTTTGCCTCCTGTTTTTCATTTATTTTTACTGAAGATGATGGCCTGCTCCCTGCCTTGCCTGCTCCCCCCAGCTGCTCACTCTCAGCTGTCCTCGCCGGCCCTCTCCAGGTCCGCCATGCTCTTCGCCTCCTCAAGCCAAAGACCAGCACAGGCCCCAAGGATTCCCCATGCTGCTACTGAAAAAATGTTCATCCTCTATCTCTGTGGGTTTGGACCTTTGCAGTTTTCTGAGCCTATCACTGTCACTGTTGAATGCAAGGAAAGGAACATAGATTGGGATTGGAAAATGGTTATTCTGGAACTACTCGGAGCTGTAACTGTCACATGGAAGCCAGCTTCTAGTCCAGTAGAAATAAGTCTGCGTCTTCCACTGCCTGAGGTTAGCAAAGAGGGCGCGTGGAATAGATGTATCTTGGCAAAGTTGCGCAGTTGGAGCTTTGCGCAACTGTCTATCCTGCAATAACTCACCTATTGATTGCTGCTTCTAAAAGTAGATTAGGTGGTGATTGGTGAAATGGAGCCGGATAGGCAAAAGGATGCCTGGAAATTTATCCCTGAAACCTGGGCAGGGACTGTCCCAAGGAAGAAGGGAGTGAAGGGTAGTCGCTCGGGTATTTTCTGTGCTTTCCCACTGAAGGCTGATGCTCCTGATGACAAGCGATGCAAGTGGAGAATCACCGGCACCATTCGCGAACTCGGCAGGCACCTCCACTCGACACACCTTCAGGAGTACCCCAATCTCATCAGGAACGTCTGCAATGTACTGGGTTAGCCACATCAACTTCTTTGCAGGTACTTCAATGTGCCTGTGTCTGTAGAGGCTGAAGAAGCAGAGCGGAAGAAGGAGCAGGCGGAGCAGGCGGAGAAGGAAGCAAAGAAGCACATCGATGACTTCCTGATCCCCTACCGCCTGCAGATGGCGGGAAGCCCTACTTCAATTCTCAGCACCCGCGGCAGCAGCTACTGACGTGCCTAATGCTTTGCTGGCTAGCATCCTCTCCTACCACTGTTCTTTTAGCAATTCAGCTTCATCTTCAACCTGACCAATGCATGGCTATGTAGGCCTTGGTGACAACTCAGAACTATCAGTTCCGTGAGCTGATGGCTGCAGCTGAGTCTCGCTTTTGAATCCCCGGTAAGTACAAGATCCAACAGGGTGTGAGGCAGGAAGGCGTGAATGCTCTGCGCCTTCTCAAGAAGCTCATCTTCGACAAGGCCGCCCCCCGATCCATCAACACTATGATCGATTTGTGGCTAGCAGAGTTGCCTTCCTATCAAAAGACCCGTGGGCAAAAGTTCACAGATATGCCAATTGAATTGATGGCCTGTTGTATCTGGGGACTGTCTGGACGTATGGTCTCCTGCATCTCACCTTGCCAACAGCGGTGGTCAAGCCCCCTGCAACTGCCCAATGCGTGATGATCGTCTTCACCCAGGTCTGGACAAACTCCGGCCTTTCCAAGGACCACCTGAACAAGGTTCTATCCTTTATTTAGCCTCTCATATCAGCCTTCTAAGTAGCAGTGAAAACAACAGGTCATTTGTGATGGGGCGAGCAATCTACGCAAGGGCATCCGCGAATTCCTTGGCACCAAGTTTCTGAAGCAAGAGATTAAGAGTCTCCAGGGCTGGACTGGAGGCTGAAGATGAGGAGGAAGCTGACACTGAAGACAACACTGGTGAAGCGGCCAATGCTGGGCTGGGTGGGTCGGGTCTGGTTGAGCTGGAGGAAAGCCCCAAGGCAAGCGGCTATCTGGACTGCTCACAGGCGTCGGACATCTCTACCTCTTCCAAAGACCCCATCACCCCCAACATGAGCCTGCTCAACTTCCCAATCGACCTCACTGCCATCATCAATGGCAACAACAACGCCGAGGATGCCGCCATCCAAGAACCCTTCCAGTTCCCTATCCAAAGAACCACCAAAGGCGAGAACTTCATGGAGCTGTTGGACACCGATCGTGTGAAGCACCACTGATGGTGTGTCTGCCACCAGTGCAACTTGGTGGTGAAGAAGGCCATCTTCCGCGCATCCACCTGCAATGCCTTCCTTCAGCGCCTCACCGAGTTCCCCACCCATTTCCGGCGCACCAAGGCTGGCCAATACCTCAAGGAGGAGGAAGGGGCAACAGCTCTACACCATCGAATGCCCATCCAATGTACATCCAAAGTAGTGATGGGCCAGTTGCTGCTGGCCAACCAAGCGCAGCTCGTGGCCATCTACTCCAAGCACAACCTCTCCAAGACTGCGCCTAAGATGCTGGGTGGCGAGGAGTGGAGCATCATGGAGGAGCTCTTCAGCAAGAATGGCGGCCTCCTATTGGCGTTTGCCTACTTCACCGCCACCCATGAGACCAACAAGGTGGCCCTGCTCAACCACTTCCTCATGGACGTCTTCATGCTCACCAAGAAGTGTCGCCAGTTCAAGGCCAGCCCAGTTGCCTCCAACACTGCCAAGGAGCTTGCCGAGACCCTCCGTGAGGAGCTGCAGGCCCGCTTCCTTTGCTTCCTGAAGCCCATCCATCCCTCCTTTGATCCCCTCCCGCTCATCGCCACCTTCCTGGATCTGCAGTACAGAGACTGTCTAACCAACAAACTCAAGTCTGCTGCACAGGATGCGGTGCTCTTTTCATTTTTTCTCATCCTCTTTGAATGGTTGATCATTAAAACAATGCTCAAAGGTGTGGGAGCTGCTGGAAGCTGAGGCCAGATGCCTGGAGCCGGAGCCGGAGGATGAAGTTCACACCCTGCCATCGCCCCCTCCACCCCCTGCCAAACAGAGCTGCCTGGAGCAGCGCGGCATGAGCAGCGTCCTGATCGACCTCAACATGGACGAGGAAGATCTGGAGCTCATCAAAAAATCCATCTTCGACAAGCCCATCCACCCCATCCTGCCCGCCGACATCCGCCCTGATATGCCTACAGTCCAAGAGCAAGCGTCATCACCAAGCCAGCCAAAGGTGTCCGATGCAGACAAGTCCAATGAGGCAGAGGCTCAGCTCAATCTCTACAGCACACTCAAGTTCAGCGACAATGATGGTACTTCTTTTCATCCCCCTGGATTCTTGTGTGTAATCAAGATGGCAAATGCCTACAGTGCTCACAGCGTGGGATGGAGAGAAGACCCTGTGCCCACTCATCTTGTGGTCCCAGCTCAATCGAAAGCGTCAGCCCTACAAATCCATCAGCAAACTGCTCCAGCCCGATTCACCCCTCCCCTCCTTAGCTCTTCCCATTCTAGCTATCCCATCCGCCTCAGCCTCTGCAGAACGGCTTTTCTCTGCCCTAGGGCTTATGATTGGTGGATGGCAAAATCGGCTTTTGCTGGAATCCATGAATGGGGAAATTCTTCTGTACTTCAATGCTAAATCTCTCAAGTGCCTCGGTTTCTAGACTTGTGTTCATCTTCTGGCGGATGCTTCAGCTTTAGATGTTTCAAGTCTGGCCTTGCTTCCACTTTCGTTTGTTTCAGAGGAAATACCCAGTCTCAGAAAAGCATGGCCAAAAAATGCGCAGCCCAAGATACAACGTAGTGGAGGAGAATGCACGTATGTATAGTGGAGTGCACATGAACATGATTCAGGCTACGTGATGGGTTGAGAGGAACACCCCGCCCTCCCTTGAGCACTAGCCGATCCCTTCCCCCTGCCCCTCTGCCGCCATCGGCCCCTGGCCCTTAGCCCCTGGCCTATTGCCCTCCCCCTTTGCCCCTTCCCCTCTTCAGCAGCTTCCGCTAGTCCATCTACCTCTCTCTACCCGGTTGCCATCCAGTTCAGCCCGTTGAAGTCTCACCCGTTCTGGATGCTGTCCATTTTCTGGTGCCGATAGTGCCCTTGTTGGCCTGGCCTTTTTAGGCACTGTTTTCTTTCTCATGCATCCCATGCATCACGTTTAGATGGATGCCACAAGAGGCTCAGCAAACAAGAGGCTCATTTTTCTGTTATTTGCAAAATGACCAATTTGACCTAATTAAGAGTTAAGGGTAATAATGAATGCTGGTATCTGTTACTTGGCAAGGGTGATGTCAAGACATATAATGTGGCTGGGCGATGTATTTTTGCACGGCCAAAGGCCGCCTGCCGCGAAGGACAGGCCAGTCAGAGCTCCGGAGGCTGGAGGGCATGGGTGCAGAGGCCCCGGAGCATAGCCTAGCATGCGAAGCATGCTAGGCAAAGCGTAGGTGCCGTAGCACCTGTGCCCGGAGGCCGGAGGAGCTCTGGCGCCCTGTCCGAAGCTGCGGGCAGCCAAGGCCAGCTTAAGAAGTTACCCCATTTTTGCGTCCGTCTGTCCGCATATATGTGTGTGTGTGTCCTAGGCTCGTACTCCGCGGTTTTTCAACAAAATTGGCTGATTTTTTTGCATGAAGGTCCGCCTAGGCAGTGCCTTGGGATCATTTTTGGTGCTTGGCATAATTTTTTGAATTTCACCCAAAACTCAATTTTTTGATGTTTCAAAATACAAAAAAATATGAATCATTGGTTTTTCAATGAAATAAGCTGAATTTTGGCAGGTATGTCCGTCTAAGTTACGTTTCAAAGCTGGCAAAAGGAATTTTTGAAATATTTTTTATTTCTTGATGAGTCAAAAAACCAAAATCTTGATGTTTCAAAAATTTGAACATGCATAAAGCCATGGTTTTTCAAAAAAATCAGTTGAGTTTTGGCATATACCCCTGTCGTGGTGATATCTTGAAACTGCTTTAAGGAATTTTGAAAATTTTTATTATTTCCCGATTTATGAACAAAAACCTAAAATCTTGATGTTTCAAAAATTCAAACATCCATAAATCCAGTGTTTTTCAATGAAATCAGTTGAATTTTGGCTTGTACGTCTGTCATGATGACATCTTGAAGTTGAGAAAAATAATTTAAAGGACATTGATTATTTATTGATTTATGGGCAAAAATCCAAAATATCGATGTTTCAAAAATTCGAACATCCATTAATCGCTGGTTTTTCAATAAAATCAGCTCAATTTTGGCAGGTACGTTTGTTGAGGCGGTACCTTGAAGCTGTTAAAAGGGATTTGTGAAGAATATTTATTATATGTCGATGTATGGCCAAAAACCTTAAATCTTGATGTTTCAAAAATTTGAACAATCATAAATTTTGAAAAAAATAGTTGAACAGGCATAAATTCACTGGTTATTATGGTCAGCCGTATCATTGGATTAGAAGGCATAGCATTTGGAAAATTTAGCAACGAAGCATGAGCTTATTACTTAGTAAAAGGCCGCGCATCTTGGCAACAGTTGATAATACCTTGTTTTGCATAATAAATGATAGGTGGGCCGTTATAAACACACAGAAGTTGGTCAAAAATGGACGAAATTAGACCATTTTTGGACATGTTTTGGTAGACTATGAAGAATAATTAGTAAATGATGATTGATGTTATAATGAATCTGAAAAATCTGACCAAAAAGATGTTATTTGGTCACAGAAAGTGATACCAAAAAGGTAAGGGGTAAGGTGTCAGAGATGTGAAAATATGTCAAAAATGGGTGTGTATATACAATACATTTGCTGTTTTCAGTAGAAGGTTAATGTATGACTTGGTTGAATCGAGATGCAATGTAAGACAAAGTTAGAAAGGGGACAGTTTGGGGTAGAACAGCTTTAGAAATTTGGAAAAATGTTGATAATTGACAGAGTTTGGTCTGTGGAAAATGCTGATTGGGGGTCATAATGTTATATATTTTCCTAACTTTGACAGGCTGTCATGCACTCAATATAGCAGCTACAAGGGTTTTCTCACCGGATTTGGATTGGGACAAGCCAGGGGCATATTTTTATAAAAAGTGGACGGGGGCTAACCGAAAGTCCCACCAGGCAAAATTTCAATAATTTGAGGTCAGCCTAGTCTAAAAATTTACACCTGAGGAAGGCAATCCGGGAAGTCAGTCAATTTGTCAAGAACCTCACCTGACCCCTCATATGCACTGATTTTGGTTTAAGTGTGGTTTTGGGTGTATCATTGTTTGCTGAAAAGTGCAATATTGCTCGTTTGCCATATGCAACTGCCAAAAGAGGCTCAGCTGGTGCATAAAGCGAATGGTGCAGCAAACCTGCAGAAAACAGCTGAACCTCCCAGCTAATCCCCGCACTGTGGGCTTTCTGTTTCAAAGTTGTGTTAAAAACATAGAGGTTGTGTTTGAGTTGGTGGAGTTCCGTGTGCCTGAGCAGCTGGCTGTGCTGGATGAGGAAGGAAGTCCGTTCCTTCTCCGTGATGAGGTGCGGGATGGGCGTCGGACACTGCTCTTTGGCTACGCGGAAGGCTTGAAGCTCCTCAGCCAGTGCAGCCACTCCTTCGGCGACGGCACCTTCAGTGTGGCTCTGGCAAATCTACACTATCTGCGCAACCTCACATGGCGGCTTCATGCCGGACGGAGTGAACACTTACCTCACCTACCACAGCCCAGTCATCAATTGTCATCACTTCCATCCTTTGGTGTAGTTGGTTTCAGGTTAGAATTTTTGAACTGCCACCCAGGACCTGGCCTGGGGGCAGTACTAAGGATTCAAAAGGGGTGTGGGTCTATATATATATGTGTGTCAGCATAAATTCCTACACGGTTTCTTAACCGATTTGACTTATTTTTTCTGAGGATGTCTAGTATGGTGGCCGCATCAGGCCCTGCTTTAGGAGCTTGTCAAAAATAATTTTCAACTGACTTATTACCCAGAAACCTAATGTTTCAAAGCCCAAAAGGTGAATTATGGGTTATTATTGGGAAATTGGGTCTAATTTTGGGCCCCAGTAGGTAAATTTTGCCACTGAACACGGATCTGGCCATAAAATAGAAATTTTTTTTTTCAAATTCGCACAAACCCATTAGCCTGATGTTTCAAAAACCAAAACTTGAATTTCAGGCTTCTGGTATTTTCAAATGAAATTTATGCCGTGCACTATCATTCTATCCATGAAATTTCCTTTCTAATGGCGTTGAAGTCATGCAACAAGCTTCAGTAGAACCCAAGTTATGCCATTTTTGAACTGCCACCCAGGACCTGGCCTGGGGGCAGTACTAAGGATTCACCCCAAAAAGGGGTGTGGGTCAATATATATATGTGTGTCAGCAAAAATTCCTACACGGTTTCTTAACCGATTTGGCTCATTTTTTCTGAGGATGTCTAGTATGGTGGCCGCATCAGGCCCTGTTTTAGGAGCTTGTCAAAAATAATTTTCAACTGACTTATTACCCAGAAACCTAATGTTTCAAAGCCCAAAAGGTGAATTATGGGTTATTATTGGGAAATTGGGTCTAATTTTGGGCCCCAGTAGGTAAATTTTGCCACTGAACACGGATCCGGCCATAAAATTGAAAGTTTTTTCAAATTCGCACAAACCCATTAGCCTGATGTTTCAAAAACCAAAACTTGAATTTCAGGCTTCTGGTATTTTCAAATGAGATTTATGCCGTGCACTATCATACTATCCATGAAATTTCCTTTCTAATGGCGTTGAAGTCATGCAAAAAGCTTCAGTAGAACCCAAGTTATGCCATTTTTGAACTGCCACCCAGGACCTGGCCTGGGGGCAGTACTAAGGATTCACCCCAAAAAGGGGTGTGGGTCTATATACATATATGTGTCAGCATAAATTCCTACACGGTTTCTTAACCAATTTGACTCATTTTTTCTGAGGATGTCTAGTATGGTGGCCGCATCAGGCCCTGCTTTAGGAGCTTGTCAAAAATAATTTTCAACTGACTTATTACCCAGAAACCTAATGTTTCAAAGCCCAAAAGGTGAATTATGGGTTATTATTGGGAAATTGGGTCTAATTTTGGGCCCCAGTAGGTAAATTTTGCCACTGAACACGGATCTGGCCATAAAATTGAAAGTTTTTTCAAATTCGCACAAACCCATTAGCCTGATATTTCAAAAACCAAAACTTGAATTTCAGGCTTCTGGTATTTTCAAATGAGATTTATGCCGTGCACTGTCATTCTATCCATGACATTTCCTTTCTAATGGCGTTGAAGTCATGCAAAAAGCTTCAGTAGAACCCAATTTATGCCATTTTTGAACTGCCACCCAGGACCTGGCCTGGGGGCAGTACTAAGGATTCACCCCAAAAAGGGGTGTGGGTCTATATACATATATGTGTCAGCATAAATTCCTACACGGTTTCTTAACCGATTTGACTCATTTTTTCTGAGGATGTCTAGTATGGTGGCCGCATCAGGCCCTGCTTTAGGAGCTTGTCAAAAATAATTTTCAACTGACTTATTACCCAGAAACCTAATGTTTCAAAGCCCAAAAGGTGAATTATGGGTTATTATTGGGAAATTGGGTCTAATTTTGGGCCCCAGTAGGTAAATTTTGCCACTGAACACGGATCCGGCCATAAAATTGAAAGTTTTTTCAAATTCGCACAAACCCATTAGCCTGATGTTTCAAAAACCAAAACTTGAATTTCAGGCTTCTGGTATTTTCAAATGAGATTTATGCCGTGCACTATCATTCTATCCATGAAATTTCCTTTCTAATGGCGTTGAAGTCATGCAAAAAGCTTCAGTAGAACCCAAGTTATGCCATTTTTGAACTGCCACCCAGGACCTGGCCTGGGGGCAGTACTAAGGATTCACCCCAAAAAGGGGTGTGGGTCTATATACATATATGTGTCAGCATAAATTCCTACACGGTTTCTTAACCGATTTGACTCATTTTTTCTGAGGATGTCTAGTATGGTGGCCGCATCAGGCCCTGCTTTAGGAGCTTGTCAAAAATAATTTTCAACTGACTTATTACCCAGAAACCTAATGTTTCAAAGCCCAAAAGGTGAATTATGGGTTATTATTGGGAAATTGGGTCTAATTTTGGGCCCCAGTAGGTAAATTTTGCCACTGAACACGGATCTGGCCATAAAATTGAAAGTTTTTTCAAATTCGCACAAACCCATTAGCCTGATATTTCAAAAACCAAAACTTGAATTTCAGGCTTCTGGTATTTTCAAATGAGATTTATGCCGTGCACTGTCATTCTATCCATGACATTTCCTTTCTAATGGCGTTGAAGTCATGCAAAAAGCTTCAGTAGAACCCAATTTATGCCATTTTTGAACTGCCACCCAGGACCTGGCCTGGGGGCAGTACTAAGGATTCACCCCAAAAAACCCCTAAGTCCCAGACCCCATATTTCAGGAAACATCAGCTTACTGGGTAGCCTTCTTATATCAACTGACAGTTTCGTATGTGTGTCTTATGGATTTTGGTCGATACATTTTGTAATTATTTAACTGAAACATTATTGGAGAGTTTTTTTTGACCAAATTATAAAGGGCGGCAGTTCACCTCATGGGTTCAGCCACTTTGTGCAAATGAACCCCATGTTATACTAGTAAGTTTCAGCTCCGCCACCAGCACAGCAGTGTAGGCTGACCTTTCATCCTCCCAGTATGTACACAAGACTGTGCAATTTACCAGAAACAATCACTTTGTTCCTACACCTCAGTGGATCTTTGTCACATGGTTCCTGAATGCAGGACTCACCGATCTCATTGCGAGAAGTAATATGCCAGAGGAGAAGTGCCATCAAGCATGGAAGGACCACCAATACCATAGAATGAAGCTATTGCAGATATACAAGTGTTCTGGTCAACAAATCAATCGCTGCCCTATGAGTGGCCCTACTGCTTCTGCACATTCACATACAAGACCACCAACCTCTATGTCTTGGATGGCTGTGCGTCTGCAGGACACAAGACACTGAAATCAGATCTGGGCTCCCTCTCGGCGTGCCAGCTGAAGCAGGAGAGCTGCATGCAGCCCCAGTACATGATGGTCTGGAATGACTCACCCATCCTCACCCACTGACTGCCCCTTCCACTACTACCAGAGTTACCTATCCAATATAGTGTGAACCCAAGTGCGCATTCCCAGACTCTCCGCTACCTTCTCCATCTATCTTCTGGAGTCCAACTTACCCTACAAACGAAGGCCTAATGGAATGTCTACCCAAGGAAGTGCTTCTTTCACATGAAGGAGGAGCCTTGCTCATCAACGCTACTACTGGACCACCTCCCACCTCCAATCCCCTCACCCAGTGCATTGATCATAGCCCTAGACAGAAACAAGTAGGAAATCAAGTTAGAAAAAAAGTTGGAGCAGAGACTATGGAAGACTCAGACACACTAGACCTAGCAAAATATTCCTAGTATCTGTTATGAATAAAATTTATTGGCTGACTCCAAGAACCCCCTCCCCCCAAGCTTACACCCCCCAAACTTCCCCCCATGAATTACACCCTCCCCCCAAGAATTACACCCCCCAAGGTATATAGATCTCAAAGTTTAAACTCAAAGAATTTTCATGTAGTTGATTATTTTTTTGAGTCCAGCTTTAAGGCTTTGCAAGCGAAGCCTACCCGGTTGCTAGTCTAGTTTGCTTACAGCTTTAAGGCTTTGCAAGCAAAGCCTATGCAATTGCCACTATACAAATTCGTTTAACCTAAGCCATTGCCACTATACCTAAGCCTATACTGATCCTAAAAATGCTAAGGCTTAGTCAAACAAATGTGTATAGTGGCACTTGCGTAGGCTCTGCTTGCGAAGCCTTAAATCTGAAAGCAGACTAGCAGCTGCGTAGGCTTTGCTTGCAAAGCCTTAAAGCTGGACTCAAAAAATAATTTGGGGGGGGGTGTAAATCTAGGGGGGTGTAAATCTTGGGGGGAGGGTGTAATTCTTGGGGGTGTAACCCCTTTGGGGGTGTAAGCTTTGGGGGGGTTCTTGGAGTCAGCCAATTTATTTTTGACCGCAGAGCGGCCCAAAGGGCCGCTCCGCGGTCTATAGAGGTTACTAAAATTTTGTCCTCATGTGTATGTATATATGTACAATACTAAAATCCTACAGCATGAGAAGCTTATGAATTTGCAATCATCAAAAAGAAAAGACAAGTTGAAACACAATTCTAATTTATTTTGATTTGAATTGTGATAAATTTTAACATGTCCATTTGATTGACTGTCTAAAAACTGTCTAAAATCCACTGTCTAAAAACTCCACTATTCATTCATAAGCAGGCGGCAATTTATGGCAGAAATCTTTCCTAAGTAGAGCAATCTATTTCGATTTTATCTTAAATTTTTGCTTAACATTTGAATAATTTTCAACGTTTAATTTTTAAATAATATTTTTGGATTAATTTTTGAACCTTAAGTGTCAAAATGAAGAAATAAATGCCCCAATGCACAACAAAAATTGATCATATTTCGATTGTTTGCAAACTTGAATTTTACCTTTGCTTGTTTGTTTCAATTTGATTTCATTATTGTTCATTTTCTACACCTAAAAGAAAAATATTAGTTTTTTTATATCTACAAAATTCCACAAATAATTTTCGATGTATATTTATGGCATTTTATTAAATTTTTACTGTTATTTTATGTTATTAAATGTTATGTAGTTTTTTTATAAATTTTTCGAAAGTTTTTGCCAAAATTGCCGCCTGCTTATAAATGAGCAGTGGAGTTTTTAGACAGTGGACGAAGTGGACAATAAAATGAAGGAAGTTTATGGTATTTAAACGATTTTACCAGAATTATTAATTGCTCAAATCTGTGATGTTTCCTTTTATTATATACCCCCCATGTTTAATGAGGTCAATATGAAGGCAACCTGTCCGGTGGACATTTGTTCAGAAACGGCCAGAGTGTTCCTTACAGATTAAAGAACCAGGCTCTTCTTACATGATTTACATTGAGGCACCTTACGATTTAGCTGGCCAAAAATACCGTACCAACTGCTTCCTGATCATCAATTTAAACTTTGAGGAGCATTCAACAAACGAAACATGTAAAACAGCACAGTTTGATTAAAATGAAACATTATAAAATGGGTAGAGCACTAAATTGAACAAAATTGCACTCAAAAACGTGAATTGTTTGGGAAATTTCTCCAGGTAACATATACCGTGGGGGGTGATTTATTCATACCCCAAATAAAATCAACTATAACTCCAGAGCTACTTAATATTTTCTGACGAAAAATTAACACAAGTTGCATCTAAATGTTATTAACATTGTGCTAAATTTTTGTGGCAAGCGAAATTTATGTTGTGTATTTATGACAATTTTTCGAATGAGTCATACTGTTGCACTTCATTGCCCTAAATCATAAAATGTGGCTTAAAATTAAGACTTTTTTGCTATAAAATGTGGCTTAAAATTAAGACTTTTTTGCTATTTTTGCTATTTTTTGCTATTGCTACTTATGAGAAACCAAAAATAACAACTGTGATTTTAACAAATTATATTATGTTTTAGGGAGAATGGGTCTTTCAAATCATGAAAAATTTATTTTTTTATCCAAAATTGCTTGTTCCACTTAGTGGGCAGTGATACAATGACTCAAGATAGAAAAAATTTCATAACTCCACAACAAAAATTTTGTTTGCCACACAAATTTAGCACAGTGTTAAAAACATTTAGGAGCAACTTGTGTTAAATTTTCGTCAAAAAATATTGAGTAGCTCTGGAGTTATAGTTGATTGTATTTGGGGTATGAATAAATCACCCCCCATGATAACACAAATAACACCATTGGAAAGCTGAAACAATTTGCTAAAACACATAATTCTTCGATTTTTGAATTTCAGTTTTGTTCAAAAATGAGAATACTTCAAACTTGGACATGTCATGTTTTTACCCATTTTTTGTAGGTTTTTGAAAGATTTCTAAACTTCTATGGCCTCAATCAAAATTTCACGATTTTCGCCCTCAAGATCTTGTTTCTAGCTTTTGATTGGTATATATATATGTCCATGAATTTATCCAATATCCAAGGCGCTGAACCCCGTCACACACAACCGCATAACATAACACACATAACTAGGGTGCAACAGCGCGAAATGCTGGGAACGGGGCAATTCTCAACGGATCTTGATAAACTTTTTTTCCTGAAAGCTTATAAAATTTTAGGAAGATCAGGCAAAGGGGAACCGGGTTTTTATGCGATTGAAACATTACTTTTTTGGGTAAAAAGGCCTTAAAATTGCAATATACAGTTTTTGCGCTGTAGCATCTGTAATCTTAATAATTGCCCAGAAGCCTTGAGTTTTTTTTTCTAAAGTCGAATAAACTTACTTACTAGCTTACTATGCTTACTTGCTTGTCGAATCTATGCTTACTTTTGAAAACGGTTAAGAAACCACAGGCTTACCCTCTTGAGTGACAAACTTTCATGCATGACAGTAGCATCAATAGCATCAGTAGCAGCTGAACGGCTGAGAAATGATCAGAAGACTTTTGTTTTTTGATTCACAAATCGTATATAAAGATTCCAAATCTGTGCTTACTTTTGAAAATCGTTTAAAAACCACAGACCTACCCTCTTGAGTGATCAACTTTCATGCACAACAATAGCATTAATAATCAGTAGCATCTGAATGTGCTGCACAGGAGCACATTTGGATCCCTTTTGGTTGCATTTCCACTGAGAGTGTGGGGAGCAGAGTTGGGCGGAAGCTATTATTGGATATAGGCAATTACAACCGGAAGAAGGCCAGAAGTTAGTAGGAAACAGTAGAGGAAGGGCAGCACCATCACCTTACATTCTATCAACACTGGGGAGGCCTGGCCTTGGTAGGCCAGACCCCTCCACCACTTTACAATGGGACCATGATCTGGTACTAAGGACTCCTGAGTCCGCACACTGCCCAGGGGCAGAAGTAGGTTCCGGCACAGGAAGCTGTGACCGGAAGGACTCCCTTGGGCAGTAGCAGAAGGAGCAGGCAATGGTTAGTGGTAGGGGGCTAAATAGCAGAGAGTGTATACATAGGGGTCTATGAGGGTGGCGTTTGCGGTCGGGTTCTATCAGTTCCAGGTTGCAGTACTCAGTATGTTCAGGCCCAGCATTTGCAAAGGTCAGTCTCGGAGTCAAAAGGAGGCCGCGACCTGATAGACGACTGACTGTGGGATCAACTTCGCGACGGAGCCCGGGAGTAGCTGGATGCGACCGAAGGTGTCCGACCAGTGCGGGTGTTGTTGGTTCAGGGAGACTCTTGGTTGTCGGCAAAGCTGATGGGTCAGCTTTGGCTTTGTTGTGCGCTCCTTGAACCTTCTCTGATGATGATGGCGTTGTGCTTGAAGTCAATGTCCAGTGACTCCTCTGACTGGCATTGTCGGAGGTTGCAAAGACTCAACTCCTGCTCGCGGTGTATCTCACTGGGGCGTCCACCAGGGAGGGCTCATCCAAAGTGGGAGTTGTTGATGGCATACTTCCATTTGGTTGCCTTCCGTTGGGCAGATGATCCCCAGTTGGTGTACTGGGAAACCCAGATGATGAGCACGATGACGCCAATGAAGGCAATGACACTGACGATGATCCCAATGATGGTGACAATGGGACGGATGATGGAGCTTCCAAGTCCATCAATTCCCTTCCAGGACTGCTTGGCCAGTCCCTGAGCTCCTTCCAACAGCTTGCCCACAACGTTGCCGATGAGCCATCCATAGGCGTTGATGCCTTGAATGATGGCGCTGGGGTCGAGGGCAAATCTGCTGGTGTAGTTGACAAGTCCGCCCACTCTATGGCTGACGACAGGTATGTCAGCGGCGTAGCTGGCGAGGGCGGAGAAGGGGATCTCGATCCTCGAATTGAAGAGGATGGGCACTTTGTAGGAGATGTTCGGGGCGAAGGGCGTGAAGAAGGGGCTGTGGAGGACCAAGGCAAAGGATCAGTCGGTGAGGTTCTGGAAGAGAGCAAGGCTCTATCCTGGTGTCACAGGGTCCGTGAAGATGTAGGACTGGACCAGGTGGCAGTCTACCTTTGGGCTGTGATAGGTGAGATCTCTGCCGGGTCCCTCCGGGAGGTACATGATCTCTCCACTGGTGAGCTTCACAGGGAGGAAGAGGTAGCACTGGTGAGAGCCGGGGAGGTGATGGTAGGGGTAGATCAGTGCTACGTGGGCCTCCAGGCACTTGGCGAGGTAGATAGCCGATCCCTGGACTGAGGCGGAGATGTCGGAGCGGCCGGTGTAGGCTTGTAGTCCGATGGTGGGGTTCATGTAGAAGAGCTGCTTGAGGACTTGGTACTGGTGGTTCTCCAGCAGGCAGATCCACTGCTCTTCTCTCAGCTTGGCCTCTGCATCCTCCGCATCCAAGCTCAGCTTTTAGGCCTTTCTAGGAGCCTTCTTAGAAGGACTTTAAATTCTGACACTTTTCAGCGTCAGACTTGCTCTTTCTGCATCAATTTGCATTCAGAGACTTAAGATTTACGGCAACGAGAAGTGCACTAAAACTGTTTAGGTTTATTGCGTACATTCTCTGGCTAATAGGAGAAGGGGGCAGTTGTTTTGCTGGGTACCCTAGCTCCTGCCTGGGGGCAATTAGGCCTCAAGGAGGTCAATGCGCCCTGGGACTGGTCCATAAATCAGGCGGATAATTCCACAAAGGGTTGCTCAATGATGACCTTTGGCTTTGCCAATGCTCAGGGGAGCAGCAAGCAAATGCTGCTGGCCATTTGCAGGGTGGCGCGGCTTTTGAGGCCTGGCCTACTCTCCTGCGGCAGGGGAGGGGAGGAGTTTGCGGAAGATTTGTCTGCGTTTTCTCCAGTCCTGGCCAAATAGCAGAGACTTGCGCCTAACTTTTTTTTCACTCAGCCAGAGCTGAAAGTTTTGTAAAGATGGACTGCCGTTGCGCTTTGATAAGAAGGGCAAGGCTGCGCTGAGTGGCATTGCCAGGTGTGCCTGGGCAAAGCTTCAGTTGAGGACTCTGAGGTGAGGCCAGAGCGGTACAGCTGCGGAGGCTCCACAGTTACGCTCCCAAACAATGCACATCTTTTCGTCAAATCTTGCAATGGCAAAATTGTGAAAGGGGCAGTGTCCAGTTGGGGCTCAAAAGGCAGCCAAAGAGTGAGCAGCGCTGTGGGCGGTGGCTGGAGGGATGGTGGCGTTAGGCGAGTGCCCAGCGCAGAAGTTCTCTGGCATGAGGCCAACTTTGCTGCACCACTTTTCAGAAACTATATGGCAGTGCCCGAGTTTTGTTAAAGTGGACGGCGGATTTTATTCCGCAAGCAAGACTTTTCAGTTACGCTTTGACAGATGCAGCGGCCAGGCAAGACCTGAGCAGCAGCCAGGCAAGGGCTGGCGCACTAGGCTTTTTGCTTGGCCTTTTCGAGCCTCCATGAGATGGCCTGCTGTGATACGTGGCTCAATGAAATATACTTTCATGAACGCTGCATTTTGCTAGTTTTATCAATCAAAGTTTGCAATGGATTCACTTCCAACTTTGATCTCTAAAACCTCAGCAATCTGGACTGACGTTTGCCATTGCCAAATGTAGCTGACTTCGGCAAGCCTGTTAGGCTGTCAGACAGCTGAAGGCAGGCAGTGTGGAGTGTTTGGGGAGGGCTGGAGGAATGGCGAAGTTCTGGCAGCCTTTTCCCCAGCAAGCAGTGGCAGCAAGACACTAGGCCAAGTTTAGTTGGCCTAGGCTCTGAAGCGCCTCACTTTGCCGGCTGAGCAAGGCTCAGCTGCTCTTTTCTCTTCCTCTTTCTGCTGGCCAATCATAAGAAAGGCGGCAGAAATTGGGCAAAATAAGAGCGGACAAATTCGCAATTCTCTCATCAGCAAGCTGAGAGTGAAATTGGAATTCATCGTTTCCCTTTTTCAACACATCTTGCCAAAAGGCTGAGCGATTGAGAAGGAATGAGGAGTGAAGAAGTGCAGGGTGAAGGTAGGCTACTTGATGGAGTAACCGATGTTGGTGGCAAAGTAGCTGGCGTGGAGTAGAGGTGCTAGCAGTAGACGATGGATAGAAGGCAGCAGATAGTCAGTGTGGCCATGGGGGTTTCCACTCATGAACCACTCCATGTCTGCGACCATAAATAGGGATGTGCTGCACAGGAACACATTTGGATCCCTTTTGGTTGCATTGCTGCTGAGAGTGTGGGGAGCAGAGTTGGGCGGAAGCTATTATTGGATATAGGCAATTACAACCGGAAGAAGGCCAGAAGTTAGTAGGAAACAGTAGAGGAAGGGCAGCACCATCACCTTACATTCTATCAACACTGAGGAGACCTGGCCTTGGTAGGCCAGACCCCTCCACCACTTTACAACAGAACCATGATCTGGTACTAAGGACTCCTGAGTCCACACACTGAAGAGCTGATAATTGAACAGAAGACTTTTGTTTTTTGATTAACAAGTCCCATATAACGATTCCAAATCTGTGCTTACTTTTGAAAATGGTTGAGAAACCACAGACTTTCCTTCTTGCATGACAAACTTTCATGCATGACAATAGCATCAAGTATCAGTAGCAGCTACACTGCTGAGAATTGCTCAGTGGACATTTGTTTTTTTGCTTAACAAGTCATATATATCGATTCTGAATCTGTGTTTACTTTAGAAATTGGCTGTGAAACCACAGACTTACCCTTTTGAGATAACATGTTCACCCTTGCAATGAAAACATGTTCACCCTTGCAATGTGGAAGGGGGAATACGCTCCGCGGTCACCTATTGCGCTTTGCGCCATATACTTGTTATAATTGCATGTCAAAGTAAAACTTTTAAGCAGAACAATAAAAACAAAGGGATATTTTACCGCAATATTTCGTTAGTGGAAAATTGTCTCATGAGAATACTGAATGTGAGAGAATTTTACCATTGGAAAAAATCGCTGGGGAGAAATAAAATGTCATGGGGAAAGTCACATTGATAAATATCCACAACCCATAATTCCCAAGGTTTAATTGCAAATGCCCCCATGAGTTTGGCCAATTTCAAATGATGTTAACATATTTTGACATTTTTTGCTGCAAAAACAGTTTATTACAGCCATCAACAAAAAATCCATCAACACCAGCCTGCTCCAAGTCTTGTCAAGAAGGGTTCCCATCACTATTTTCTCACAATCTGCACTATGGTTAACACGACTTTATCTAAATGTTTGTATGTTTCTTGGTTTAGGGAACTCTACTGGGTATCAAATAACTGGGGAAGAGCTAATGATGGAAGAGATATTTCAACATGGCTCAATAGTATGCACCTTCATGGTTTGCTTGTTAAATTGACCAACAAAAACTTTCTTCAGAATTAGCTTTGTCAGGTTTATGAAAACTTATATAAATATAAGAATGGGATTTATGACAAGGCTGAAGGAAAATATGAAGGGGGCCATGCTGTGGTGGTCACTGGATGGGGCAAAACAAAAGACGGTCGAAAGTTTTGGATTGTCAATAACTCTTGGGGCAGTATTTGGGGTGACCAAGGTTATTGAATAAAGTGGTAAACTTACATGATATAAAAAGAAAAATGCATTGTAGGACGTTTTTACATGCTGAAAGGCACCAACTTCCTAACATTTGAGGAATCCTGCGTTGCAAGCCAGCCACTTTGCAAGAACTCAAATGTTGCGCTTGAATGCCTTTAAGCAGGACAAATACTTGACATTTAAACTGCAATAGAGATAAACATTTTGACAATAAACAACTTACTTGCATTGAAAAGGAAACTTGAAATGCTGCTCCGCGGTCTATAGAGGTGACAAAACTTGTCCAAATATATATATATATATATATATATATATATATAATTTAACACAGTGGCATTTTGCATCAAATGTGAAATTTACACAAGTATATGGCGTAAAACACAAAAAGTGACTGCGGAGTTTACAATATGGTTGCATGGATTTTAGTCTCTCCAAAGGGCAAGTCTGTGGTTTCTCAACCATTTTCAAAAGTAAGCATCGATTTGGAATCGTTATGTACAAATTGTGAATCAAATAAGTATATGGCACAAAGCGCAATAGGTGACCGTGGAGCGCTTCTTTTATATGATACTTTGTAACTCAAAAATCAAGTGTGTGGTTTCTCAACCAATTTCAAATGTAAGCACAGATTTAGAATCGACATATAAGACTAGTGAACAAAAAAATCAACTCTTCTTTGCAATTCTCAAGACTTCAGGTACTACAGTGCAAAAACCGCATATTGCAATTTTCCAACTTTCTACCCAGAAAAGTAATGTTTTAAATGCTTCGGGACCAGTTCCACCCCTCCAGATATACTTAAAATTTAATTACCTTTAAGCAAAAAAAGGTTGTCCAAATTCATTGAGAATTCGCCATTTCTCAACATACCCCATTTTTCAAAATTTCTACCCAAAAAAGTAATGTTTCAAATGCTCCGGGACCAGTTCCACCTCTCCAGATCTTCCTAAAATGTTATTACTTTTCAGCAAAAAAAAGTTTGTCCAAATCCGTTGAGAATCCGCCATTTCTCAACATACCCCATTTTTCAAAAGTTCTACCCAAAAAAGTAATGTTTCAAATGCTCCGGGATAAGTTCCACCACTCCAAATCTTCCTAAAATATTATTACCTTTCAGGAAAAAAAAAGTTTGTCCAAATCCGTTGAGAATTCGCCATTTTTCAGTACACCCCATTTAATAATCTTTCTACCCAAAAAAGTGATGTTTCAAGTGTTCAATTTCCGGGTCTACCCCTCCAGATATTCCTAAAATAGAATTACCTTTCTGGAAAAAAAAAGTTTGTCCAAATCCGTTGAGAATTCGCCCGTGGACAGCATTTCCAGGAACATATATACCTACCTATATATATGAGGACAAAAGTTTAGTAACCTCTATAGACCGCGGAGCGGCCCTTCGGGCCGCTCCGCGGTCAAAAACCAAATTCCTCTGTTCAATTCTTAGCTGTTCAATTCCTCTGATTATTGAAGCCATTGCCATGCATGAAAGTTTGTCACTCAAGAGGGTAAGTCTGTAGTTTCTCAACCATTTTCAAAAGTAAGCACAGATTTGGAATTGCTATATATGACTTGTGAACAAAAAACTCAAGTCTTCTGTTCAATTCTTAGCCATTCAGCTGTTCCTGATCATTGATGCCATTGCCGTGAGTGAACAGAACAGGTACAGGAAGCTGAGACCGGAAGTACTTCCCCTGGACAGCGGGTAAGGGAACATGGTAAGCGAGGGGTAGTAATGTGACAGATATAGCAGAGAATATCTACATGGGCTTCATCATGGGTGGGCGTTTGCTATCAGGTTCTATCAAGTCCAGGTTGCGTCCCATGGTCCGCTAAGGCCTGGCATTCGCAACTGCAACCAACGGCTGTCTTGGAGTTTATTCTCGGAGTTGAATGGAGTCCAAGACCCAATAGACTTTGCGACAAGGCTCAGGTGTAGTTGGATGCAACGGAGGACATCCAACCAGTATGATTCTTAATTGTTGCTGAAGCTGACGGGTCGGCCTTGGCTTTGTCCTGCATCTCTCAATACTTCTCTGATGATGACAGCGTTTTGCTTGGCGTCAAGGTCCAGCAAGTCTTCTGAGTGGCGCCATCAGAGGTCCAGAAGGCTCAGCTCTTCCTCACAGCAGATGTCACTGGGGTGTCCTCCTCCAAAGGGGAGCCAACCAGGAAGAGCTCATTCAAATTGGGAGTTGTTGATGGCGTACTTCCACTTGGTAGCCTTCTTTTGGCGGGATGGTCCCCAGTTGGTGAACTGAGCAACCCAGATGATGAGCACAATGACGCCAATGAAGGCAATGACACCAACAATGATGCCAATGACAGTCACAATGGGATGGATGATGGAGCTTCCTAGTCCATTGATTCCCTTCCAGAACTGCTTAGCCAATTCTTGTGCTCCCTTGAAAAGCTCTCCAACAACATTGCTGATGAGCCTTCGGTAGGCATCTATTCCTTAGATGAAAGCCCTGGGATTGAGGGCAAAGCCACTGGCGTAAATGACCAGTCCATCTATGCAGCGGCTGACAACATGTATGTCAGTGGCGTAGCTGGCGAGCATAGCAAAGGGGATCTCAATCCTGGAGTTGAAGAGGATCGGCACTTTGTAGGAGATATTGGGTGCAAAGGGCGTGAAGAAGGGGCTGTGGAGGACAGACAAGAAGGATCTATCGGTGAGGTTCTGGAAGAGAACAAAGCTCTCTCCTGGCATTGCTTGGTCTGTGAAGATGTAGGGCTTGACCAGGTGGCAGCCCACCTTTGGGCTGTGGTAGGTGAGATCTTGGCAGGGTCCCTCCGGGAGGAACAGGATCTCTCCACTGGTGAGCTTTATGGGAAGGAAGAGTTAGCACTGCGGCAAGCCAGGCAGGTGATGTTAGGGGTAGATGAGGGCTCCAGGCACTTGGTAATGTAGACGGCAGAGCCCTGGACTGAGGCGGATATGTTGCTGTGGCCAGTTTAGGCTCGCAACCCAATGGAGGGGTTCATGTAGAAGAGTCACTTGAGGACTTGGTACTGGTTGTTCTCAAGTAGGCAGATCCTCTGCTCTTCTCTCAGCTTGGCCTCATTGATGACATAATCAAGCTCATTGACAACAAAGTGAATCTTGGCCTTGACGGGGTTGTGGATGTGGTACCAGTGCTTGATCTTGCTAAGGTTCTGGTGGACCGCTTCGATCCACTCCTTGCAAGCAAGGTGACTGAGTGATGGAAGTCTGAGCTGCTAGGCTTTGTCAGCTTGATCAGCCTGGGCCTTAATTTGTCAGCGTTGAGGGCTGAGGGGGTGGAGCTGCCTTTAATCCACTTCAGCCATTCTTCCTTCACTGCGGCTTCCTCCTTGTGGGGCTACATGGGCCTCCAGGCACTTGGCAAGGTAGACGGCAGAGCCCTGGACTGAGGTGGAGATGTTGCTATGGCCAGTTTAGGCTCGCAACCCAATGAAGGGGTTCATGTAGAAGAGTTGCTTGAGGACTTGGTACTGCTGGTTCTCAAGTAGGCAGATCCTCTGCTCTTCTCTCAGCTCGGCCTCATTGATGATGTCACCAAGCTTATTGACAACAACCTGAATCATGGCCTTGATGGGGTTGTGGATGTGGTACCAGTGCTTGATCTTGCTAAGGTGCTGGTGGAATGCTTCAATCCACTCCTTGCGAGCGAGGTGACTGAGTGATGGAAGTCTGAGCTGCTAGGCTTTGTCAGCTTGATCAGCCTGGGGCCTTAAATTGTCAGCGTCAAGGGCTGAGGGGGTGGAGCTGCCTTTTATCCACTTCAGCCATTCTTCCTTCACTGTGGCTTCCTTCTCGTAGCTCCTTCAGAGGCAAGAAGAGACAGAACCGGAGCTGACTGGGCATCTCACTCTTCCAGCCATACCAGTGGCCGGATTGGTCTCAAGAGGAGGGCTTGTGCGGGTACCCATGGGGTACTTCCTTGTTGCCAGGGAGGATGGTTCTAAGGTGGATGTCGGGGTGGGGGTTCTCTACCTTGTGCTTGCTGCTTTTTGGGTACTCAGGGGTCTTCTTAATGTCCCAGTGGATGCGCACTGCCAGGCCTTTGCAGGTGGGTAGGGTGTTGTTGGGTAGGCACTGTGCCTCTGGTTTGGTGAAGTTGAATTCTCCCTTGTAGGTGGTGACTGCAGTCTGCAGGTTGTGGATGTGCACTCAATCGCCCATGATGTCCGTGGGATAGGTGCTGAGGAGCTTGAAGGGCAGAACTCCAAGAGGGGAGTGGTGTCCCAGACGATGATGGTGGTGGGGGTGATGCAGCTCTTCCTGCCAATGTCACAGCCAGAGAGTTCCACTTGGAGGTATGTGGTGAGGGAGCCTTGGTTGGAGTAGATGTTGCTGACGTAGATGTGGAGGTTGGTGGCAGAGTAGTAGAAGGTCTTCCAGCAGCAGTACTGCATTATCTGCACTTTATGTTTGGTGGAGTAGAAGCCTGATCTCTGCGCTCAGATGGGAACTCCACAAAACATGCGGTCTGTCCAGGCCTTGAGGCACTCGTGGACGGGGATGGAGCAAAGGATGCTGGGGGGGGGGGCTGGCCATGGCCATTTGACGGACACCGTGTAGATCTCCAGTTTGCATTTGACTGCGGGGGCCTGCAGTGGTTTGCCGTTCATGCCATAGACCTCAATGGGGTGGTAGGAGCAGAAGGTCTCCTTGGGGATGCGGCAGTCTCTGGGGACTTTGGGTATGGTGAAGCAGTGTTGCCACTTTTTTCTGTGCTTATACATACATTCACATTATGTCCCGAAAATTATACAATTTTAACATTATAATATTGTATAATCCCTGTTATACATACAATCTTATGGGTTATACAAGATACAGTATTGTATAGTTCTATAATATACATTGAGAATGACACAATTTTTTTAACACATTATTTGAACATGTTTTTCATTGCATTTACTCCTTGCATAGTGCTATGTGTCACCGGCATTGGTTGAATGGCGAACAGCACAGAGAGCATTGGATGGTCCATTGGAAGCAAGCATTGCGGGGCTGTGGCTGTGGCATTGAGGCTGTGGCATTGAGCAGTGACCAAAGGCCTTGTCTGTTGATTTAGGCCTTGGCTTGCAGGTTGTAGGGTCTGTGGGTCCTTTACCAGGCAGTGGTACTTGGGACCTGCAGCTTGTTCTTCCACATCTTCCTTGGGCATAGGCGCAAGGGGAGCTGGTGTTGTCTGCTCAAAGTTGGGGAACCCCTCCTGACTGGGTTCTGCTTGGTGACGACGTGGTGGATCATGAACCAGAGCTCTCACTGGAGTTCCCTGATCTTCTTCATCCAGTTGTGGATGTAGATGGTGGGCCCTTTGCCACTCAGGCACTGGTGGAGGGCAATCATGGAGTCTGTGAAGAGTGTGACCTCTTGCACACGGAATCCTTTTGGGAGTTCTTGGACAACCATCTTCAGTGCCTTAGCAGCTTTCTCCATGGCAAGGAGCTCCATCTTGGGGGTGTCCGTCAGCTTGGCCAGGTTGGGCAAGGCTTTGGCAAAGAGAATGGTGCAGATGCCACCTTCCTGCTTCACCAAGCATTTGCTGTAGCCTCCATAGATGACAATGGGCTTGATGTCTTCTCCATTCTGGTAGGAGTGGGCATAGACACAGAGTCTGTGTCCCAATTTCCTTGCATCCAAGAAGGCAATGATAGAGATTTTGCCATCTCCAATCCAAACTGCTTGGCAAGCAATTTGGAGTTGAGGCAGTTCTTGGAGGTCCTTGAGGACCTCTGACCAGCACTCCTCAAATGGGGTGGTGAGGATCTCGTCCCAGTTGGCGCAGGGCAGGGCAATGTTCTGGAAGAGCATCTTTGCATGGACCAGGATGGGTGCCATGAGCATCAGCAGGTCAAAGTAGGAGGCAAAGGTGGACATCACCTTCCTTTTTGTGCCCAGATGATGTTCCTTTGGTGCTGGAGGGGCAATGCCCAGAGTGTCAGCAATGGAGTCATAGCCAACTCCCAGGATCTTCTGATCTTTCTCCTTCCCTCATTCCTGGTCATTGAGTTTCCGGTTGAAGTTGGGGGAGTTGGAGGAGAACTTCCAGAGGTTCATGCCAGCTTCAGCAATTATCCTCCTGCTTCTTCCATTTGGCCTCAATGAGGTCCTTGGTGGCAAAGGTGATGTGGAAAGTACCGCTTCTAATGACGAAGGGAAGAAGGCGTGGTGGATGGAACCTGTTCTAGTCACCCGCCCCCCTTTCACCGCCCCAGCTCCATCCCCACCTACTCACTCTACTCTTCTTCCTCTTTTCTCAAACAACTCCTATTTCTGTATAACTGCTGAAGGAGAGAAGAGTCAATGTTAATGCTGCAAAGCTGAGCACATATCGCACAGCTTTATGGATAGCAGCCAATGGTTGGTTGGATGAATAGCCCTTCGGCAACATCGGCGTCCTCTCCACCATCTCTGGCTTTGGGACTAGCAAGTCCGCGCTGCGCAACCTCGCCAACATCGTCCGGACGACCAACTACTACATCACCTGCTAATATACTACGGCCTCCCTCACTTCTCCTCCTGCTTGCACATTGTGCCTAAAAGGAGGCAGATCTGAAAGGCAGCAGACAGCAAAAAGTCTTCCTATGTTACCCTCCAAGGGGCAAAGATGCAGGCTTTCACCACTCCTGCTACGCAGCACTGCAAGCGCCTAGCGCATCTGGCTCCAAGGCAAGCCAGACTAAAGCTTCCTTTCGATCGACTGCTGTCGCCTGCCAGCGGTCAACCTTCTGCTAGTCGAACTTCCTTCGACCTACCTTCCCATCAAAAGGACTACGGCCTACAACTCTGTTCAGACATACCGAATCGTCAGAGACCTGACAGCAGTCAGCAGTCACCGCCTGGCTGAAAAATGCAGCATAGCTACAATCTCAAGTCACTGCTACCAAACGGAGATTCTCCTTTGCTGACCTGCGGGTGTAAAGTGAGAACTCTGCCCAATCCTTCTGTCTTAGACCAGTGTTCATAAACGCCTCTGAGACTGTTTGTTTCTCCCATTCCTCTGACAAGACCTTGCCTTTCATCGGATTGGACAGACAGAACTGCCATAAGGCTACTCCAGCTGAGAGGAGCCATCGGAGGACAGCTGCCAACAGCCCCTCAACGTTCCTGCTTCCTATGGAGTCCTGGAGTCCATCCGCGGAAATCCCCTGGTGAACGTGTACTGGCCAGTTTCTTCACCAGACTCTACGTTGCGACAGCAATAGGGAAGGACAGGGGATGCCAGAAGCTCTGAGTCGACATGCTCATATTCGGATTCTTAGCACCAGTCCTGAGAGAGCTGGGGCAAAAGCAGTAAACAGGAAGCTCATCAGCAGCCAGGAGAGAACACTCATCATCGGAAGTCATCACCCCATCCAGAACCAGTCTGTGGAGGCTCTTTGTCAGACAGCAGCTGCATGCCCCTGCAGCTGCCGAGTCCAGGACACCTACGGACCAACACCCTCCCTCTTCCGTTCTTCTATTCCCCCATTTATCCATCCCACCTAGCTAACCCGGTTTTTACACTTCTATGCGACCTTTGCCTTGCCTCCCTCCCTTCCTATCACCCCACAAGGCCTCACATCACACTCTCTTCCCCCTACGCTTCTATTCGCGTTTCGCCTACACACACCCCCCACCCCCTATCCTTTCCTTCTACCCTGAACTCCGTTCAGCAGAGCTAGACGCAAAAGCTCTGTGGCGTTCAGTCGACCTTACACTTCCCTTCCATTCCGACTTTACTTCTATTCTCCCTTCATCTAAGATGGTCCACAAGACCACTACTCCCTTCCTTCCTCTTATCATGTTGCTACCCCTTCTTAGGTTTGCGGTCGTATGCATCTACATTCTATTTCTCCTCCTTTCCTACTCTTCAACCATTCCTTTCCCCTCCTTACCCTCTCTGACAAATCTGATAGAGCCAACTTGTAATCCGTCTGGAGCTGCGTCCGGACTGAGGCCACTTAAGTCTACTTTCGCAAAGAAATGACGACTGGCCACTTTCTGGATCAGGTTCCTGCCATAATGCAATTGTTCTCTAGAAATTATGCATTAGCAGTTTCTATGAGACCTTTGCTGGCGCCAGTTCAATCAAGAGCCGCTGGGAAAGAAGAAAGCTGCAAGAAACGATCGGGTGAACAAGTTTCAAACAGGCAGACAAAAGTTAGATCAAAATAACAACTAGTCTGTCCAGTTTGCGTCTGCAAGCGAGCAGACACTGGAAGAAAGCATGCCAGTATTGAACGAAAATGGCAAGACAGGAGCAAGATAGGCGCAGTGTCAGTCAGCCCCCTCTTTCCCTTATCCGCGCCTCTATCACACTACTTATCTCCCTCACCAACCCATTCTATGTCCTCATCACAACTTCCCTTACAGTACTGGTGAGCAAAAAGTCGCGGAGAAACCGGCAAGGTGTTGCCTCGGCAGAGCCTGTCCTTCAGGCACTACTGCAACACATGCTGCCAGAATGAGCTCCAGCTTCATCTGCTCGCAGTGCAGCAGCAGCAGCACTACCGCAGCGCCCATCCAGTGCCGCAACTGCAGCAAGGACTTCTGCTTCCCATGCACGACGGGCAGCCTGGAGGCCAGCGTCAACCCGGAGGAATTCCGCTTCCTGCCCAACCTCTGCCAATACCTCCTCAACAACTACACGGAGGGCTACTTCTGCCAGCCGTGCTTCAAGACCCAGAACCGGGACAGCCTTTTCATCCTCCTCCACCTCATCTTTCAAGGCGTCTTCCACCCTGACAACCTCCGGCCCCTCCTGAGTGGAATCCCCAAGGATTCCGCTGGGGTGAAAGAGACGCTGGAGTGGCTGATCTGGCACTTCTATACCACCGCCTGTCAGAAGATTAACTACAACCCGTACTACCCGGTGTCCACCCCCGCCTGCCGCCTCCAAGTCCCCGTGGGCCCCTCAATCAGAGACCCAGCCCTCCAAGATTTCTTCTCGACTGCCTCTGCACCTCCACCTCCTACTCTCTATTCCAGCAGGAAGGAGAGGGAGAGAGAAGAGGAAAGTAGAAGCCAGACGCAGTCCATTAGTGGGCACTGGGACAAAGACGTCGCCACTGCCTACAAGCACGCCATCAACCACCTCAATGACTGCGCCTATGGCGTGAACGAGCTGGAACTGCTGATCAAGAATCTCCCTCCCTCCCATCCTCGACTCCCCAAATACAAGATAGAGCGCGCCCTCATGCTGGTGAAACAAGACAAATGTCGAGTAGAGGCTGACAGGTTGGGCAAGCTGTGTTACTCTGTCACCTCAGAACAGCTCCTACACACCGTCCTCCCGGACCTGACCACGCCTCCCCCCACCGTCTCCCACTCCTACTCCCTCAACAGCAATCAGTTGCCCGTGGGAGAAGGAGAAATGCATCGCAGCAACCAACAAACTCCCACCCAATCCCCACCCGCCCAGCCTACACCCATCCAAGAGCAACCCCACCTCAACACCTCAGTTTCTGGACCCCTCACCAATCTGAACAACCCATGATACAGTCTTCCTCCTCTAGCAGGCACGCCAGCTGCTGTGAAAGCTGGATCAGTTGCCAGCCTGATACCAGAGTGGAATCAATTTTCCGTAGCGGGGGCCCAAGCGCCCACAGAGGGGGCCCAAGCACCCACTTCTGGACACACAGTGCCCACAAAGATGGCCGTGGGGTCCATGCGGGGGCCCATCCAGCCCACGTTCTCCCCGCCCCTCAAGGCGGAGAAATCTATTGCTCAGTCAATCAAGAAACTGGACATGACTGCAGGCCGCCGAGCTGCAGTCAGCAGCTGCCTCAGCATGGACTCATGCCCCAGGGATGCACCCGCGATGCCTTTGTGCCCATCTGACCCACCGTCCGCAATCAAGCACCACAGCCTCTACCGCCAAGGCCCTAGCTAAGTGACATGGTGGCAGACAGATATCGCTCCGTCATCACCGGATACCAGCCACAGTACCCCCGCCATGACCATTCAGGCATTCCGCGGGACTACTACTGGACTGGAGACCGCCCAAGACTAGCCCCAGGAGAGCAGCCAGACCCATTGGATGTCATGGCTGATCACCGGTGGGCTGTCACTTCTCCAACACCTCGTGTCCATCGCCAACATGGTGCCACTGGTTGGGAACCAAAGAACATCCAAGAACAGGAACCCGTCCCCGCCCGACTGGTGCTGCCGATTCCCGTCAATCCTCCAGAGCCCCGTCCAGGGCCCATTTCTCATCCAAGCAGAAGGACAAGCCGGGAGGAAGAGCAAGAACAGCGAGAGCTGGAGAGACACGTCCTTGTCAACTTCGCCCACCCATCCTCCGTGAGAGGACAGGTGGATGGCGGAGTCTATCAGGCCTCCTCTCAACCGCCAACCTACACGGAGCAGCCAAGGCTGCAGCAACAGATCTACAATCCACACTCACAGTCGCTGCTGCAAGTGTGGCTGCAACCTCTGCAAGGCCAACAGATGCAGCCCCAGCAACCACAACAGCAGACTCTGACGTCACAGCCTCTGCCGCAACAGCTACCACAAGGGCTGTTGCAAACGCAGCCACAAGGGCTGCCTTCGCAGTCGCAAGGACTGCCGTCCTTGCAAGAACCCTGGCTGTGCTTCAGAGCAGACAGGGCGACCACGGTGCCTCCCATGCACCCCCATCTGGCCGTTCCTGTCAACACCGAACAAGGCCAGATTGTCGGTGCTCTGACTCAGCTCACACACCTCTTTGCCAGAGAGCAACTTTGCTCGACCAGGCCACAGCTGGAAGTGCCTAAGTTCAGTGGAAATCCTCTCAAATACCATCTCTGGTGCAAACTCTGGACCACCTACATGGACTCCGCCACCTACATGCCGGTGGAGAGGATGGTGGTGCTGGTGGATGCCCTCTCTGGAGAGCCGGCCAGACTGACCGAGATGTATGGCTCTGACCAGGCCAACTATGACCTCATCATGCATAGTCTGGAGCATGACCACAACAATCCATCTCTTCTCATCTCCAGCGCCCAGCAAGAAATAAAGGCCCTTCCAAGGGCTGGCGACGAGAACCTGAAGACCTTCACTGACACCCTCAAGGCCAAATACTACTTCCTGCGGGAACAGTGTGGACTCCCCAACGAGATGCTGCAGCACTTGGCAAAGGGGGTCTTCCTCAAGCTCCCGTCCAGCCTCCGCAACTGCATCATCAACAAGCTCCCCGGCATGCAGGCCCACCAGATCACCATCAATCATCTCATCCCTCTTCTGAGTATGGAGGCCAAGAAACTGAAGAAGAGAGACCTGCTGCTGGGGGAGTAGAAGGTTCCCAAAACGGCGTCCTCTGTGGACAAAGACAAGGACAAGAACAGACGGACCTTGGGCTCGCAGCGCTACATCTCCCTCACCACCGGAGTGGATGAAGTGGAGATGGGCCCCGGCTGGAGCCCAGAGGGGAGAAGTGTCCCTTCTGCCTCGGCGGCCACCGAGATGAGGACTGCCCAAGCTACCAGACTGCGGAGGAAAGAAAGGAGCAGATCAGCCAGTACAATCGCTGCTACAAGTGCCTCAAGAAGGGGCACATGTCTGACCAGTGTGGCACCAGAAGTACCTGCCGTGAGTGCCGCAACAACTCCCATCACACTGCTCTCTGCTATTGCCTCTATGGAGCCCGCCGTTACTCACAGAGTGAGCAAGGATAAATGCAGAATGGACGGCGCTGAGAGCATGTGTCCCGGGAGAGGAAGGAGAGCTGCGAGCAAAGGGACTTGGGCTTTTGAGAAACTCCAGAGAAAGGAGATGGACGCCAGAGGTGCGGCTCCTACTCCTCCTCCTCCTCCCACCGCCAGCAGTCAATGAGCCCTGGCCATTCCTTCCAACAGGGCTATCAGCCAAGGTCTCACACTCCCAGCACAGGAAGGCAGGGCTAGTCCAGCTCCCCTCCTCGCCGGGAGTGCCCTCTAAGCCGCGAAGGAGGAAGAAGAAGGGACAGCAGAAGCCAGATCTGAGGAAGCCAGCCCAGGAACCTCGCCACTCGCCACTCCACTCCTGGTCCTGGTCGTACCCACTCCAGAGAAGAATGCAGTGGGAGTGGAGAAATATGGCTGACGGCGATGACAGCATCGGTAGGAGAGGTGAAGGAGAACATCCCAGTGATGCTGACGTTTGAGGCGCAGATGAGCTCGGACGATGACAACATCTCCGCCCCCGCCAACTGTCTCCTGGACACTGGCTCCCAGATCACTGCCATCACCCAAGAGATAGCCACCTTCCTTGGCCTCAGATCGCTGGGAAAGAGTTTGATCAGCATGGGAGTCTTAGGCCAGACGCAGTGCTGGAAGATGGCCATGGACCACGTTGCCCTGAACCTGACCACCAGCAACGGCTTCAGCTTCCCCGTGGAGGCCTGGGTGGTGGAGGAAGAGGTCTGCCCCCTGGTCTGGCTCTCCCCAGCCCTTCCTCCCGCACTCTGGGAAGACCTCAACAGCTAACACCCATACCTACTGAACCTGTCCCCGAAAGAAGAGGAGAGCTTCTCAGTGGACATCCTCCTTGAAGTCAACATCACTTCCTCCCTCCTCGCCAGCACCCTCTCCAGGAATTCTCTCATCCTTCACTCCCTCTGCATCCTCCACACTCACATTGGCAAGCTGCTGATGGGTGTGGCCGAGTTACCCTTGCCACCCATGAGCGGAGCAAGAATGTGGAGAGTGATGGCGCTGATGAACTCCTCCATCATCCACAAACTCCAGAACTATCACACACTGGAAAGAGAAGGAATAACGGAGAATGAACTCACAACGATGGTGCAGGAAGAAGCGCTGAGCAGATTCCGTTTGCTCATCAAGAAGGGACCGGAATGCTACATTGCCCCCTTTCCCTTCACTCAGCCCTTCCCTCAGGACGCCAGCCTCGGCTACAACCATGCACACAAGCAACTACTTTCGTCCTACAACACCCTGCAGAGGAAGGGCCTCACAAAGATGTTCCACAATGATGTGATGGGACAGGTGGAGGCCAGCTACTCCAAGTTCGTCCACAACCCCAAGGGCATTGAAGTGCACGGAAAGACCTTCTACCTGCCCTGCTTCCCTGTCATCAAATCCTCCTCCCTCCACACCAAGTGCCGACCAGTCCTGGATCCCATAACTAAGGTGTGACCAGACCTCACCTTCAATGATCTGCTGGAGACTGGACCTCAACTCCTCAAATCCCTCATCAGCAATGTCCTCCACTGCTGCTTCTCAGAGATCATTGTCTTTGGCGACCTGGAAAAGGCCTTCCTTCAGATAGACCTCTCTCCGGAGCATCAAGATCTCACTCGCTTTCTCTGGCTGGACAACTGCGAGCACCCCCAGGACCAGACAACATCCACATCTTCAGACTGAAGTGGGTGGGCTTCGGATTCAAGTCCAGCCCCACCATTCTTCAGAGCCTTCTAACCGCACTACTAACGAAAAGAGAACCACCCGAGGGAAGAGAGCGAGAGCCAACCCGCGAACGCGCAAAAAGCGGCGGGCGAGTAGAAGGGAGGGCGAGAGGCAACCCCCTCCCCCGAGCGGGACGCCGAAAGACAAGCGACACCAAACGACAAGACGCAAAAAAAAAAAACCCCAAACGCCACACCAAGAAAAACAGACCCAACAAAAAAAACCGAACCAAAAAAAAAGAAAAAACAACAAAAAACACCAAAAACAAAAAAAAAACCAAAGACAACAACAAACACACACACCACAAAAACACCAACAACCCAACAACCACCAACACCCAAAACACCCCCCCCCCAAACACACACCAAAAAAAACACAAAACCCAAAAAAAAAAAAAAAAAAAAAACCGAACAAAAACCAAAAAACAAAAAAACCCACACAAACAAAACAACAACCCCCAAAAACCCCCACCCCCCCCCCCACAACCAACCAACACCAAAAACCCACAAAACAACCAACACAAAACACACCCCCCACAAACCCCCACAACACCCCCCACAAAACCCCACACAAACACCCCCCCAAACACCCCCCCACAAAACACAACACACAAAACACCCAACACCCAAAACCCCCCCCCCCCCCCAAACAACCAAACCCCAACCAAAACAACCAACAAAAACCCCCAAACACCAAAACACAACAACACCCAACCCCAAAAAAAAACAAAACAAAAAACAAAACACAACCACACAACCACAAAAAACACACCCACAAACACAAACAAAAACAAAAAAAACAAAAAACACCCACCCCCACCCCCCACAAAAAAACAAAACAAAAAAAAAAAAAAAAAAAAAAAAAAAAAAAAAAAAAAAAAAAAAAAAAAAAAAAAAAAAACCCCCTCAGGTGGTCATCAACACTCATCTCGCCAACTACAACACATCCTTGGCGGAGGAGATCAAGTCCCTCACCTACGTCGACAACGTTGCCTTCATGGCTGCCACCTGCAAGGAGGCAATGAGGAAGAAGAAGGGGGCGAAGAAGATGTTCCAGGAGGCGGGAATGAACCTCCGCAAGTTCACCTCCAACTCCGCCAAGTTCAACCAGCAACTGCGATCTGAGGAGAGAGGGAAGATGGAGGAGCAGAAGATGATGGGAGTCGCCTACGATGCTGAGAGGGACATGCTGGGAGTGGCCCACCCGGAGAAGAAGCAGGCCGTCCCCTGCACCAAACGCCTCATCCTCTCACACTACACCTCACACTTTGACCCATTCACTCGCTTGGCTCCTGTTCTACTCAGGATCAAGCTTCTCTTCCATGACGTGGCCCTGGCTGACTACGACTGGGACACACCCATCCACAGAGCGGAGTTCGAGGAGTGCTGGAAGGACAGCCTAGAGGACCTGACGGGAGTTCTGAGCATCTCGCTGGCCAGAAGAGCCACCTTCACTGGGACCGACACCATCACCTTGCTCGGCTTTGCAGACGCCAGCAACAGGGCTCATGGCTTCAGCATCTACAGCCACACCTTCAGGAACTGGGAGGCGATGGAGGCTGTTGTCCTCTACGATGGCCACGGATGCCGCAAGGAGAAGACTCAGGGCGCCCTCTGCACCCTCCTCTTTGCCAAGGCCTCTCCCAATCCCGTCAAGCTGGAGGACATGCCGAAGATGGAGCTGCTGGCCCTGGAAAAGGCCGCTAAGGCTCTCAAGACCATCTACCATGAGCTCCCTCATGACATCCACATGCGAGAGATGTGGTTATATAGTGACTCCATGATAGCTCTCCAGCAGTGCCACAACGGCAAGGGGCCAAACATCTACACCAAAAATTGAATCAAGAAGATTTGAGAGCTCCAGGCTGAGCTGGGCTTCTCCATTCATCACGTCTCCAAGGAGCAGAATCCGGCAGATATGGCATCCAGGGGCCTCTCGATTGACGACTTGAAGGAGCCACAGAACTTCAACCTCTGGTTCCACAGACCCAGCTGGGCACAAGGGGAGCCTCAAGAGTTCCCCTCTTACCAACATCCCAGTGCAGTGGACATCATGGAGATGACGGAGAGCCACAAAGTCTTTGCCGCTGGACCCCAGCTACACTGCCTGGTGCAGGCTACCAGGAAGGCACTGATGGACAATGCCGTGGAAGGACCTTTTGGTTTCCAGGCGCAGCACTTCATCGACAAGACCTTCAACTATCTCCTCAACTCTACCGTCCAGGCAACCAGAGCAAATATGAAGTTTATGCGCCAGCACCCTGTTCCCACCAGCCCCATAATGACAATGGAGAGAGAAGCCGCTGAGGAGCTCTGGGTGTGCCAACTGCAGCAGCGCTGCTTCAAGAACGTCCTCAAGGCACTCAAAAACCCTCAGATCAAGGCCCCAGCTCACGTCACACAGCTCATTTGCAGCCTCAACCTTCAACTCTCCAATACAGGCCTCATCCGCTGTGGAGCGAGACTGGAAAGGATGATGCTGCCCTTTGACACCAAACACCCCGTCCTCCTACCCAACCAGCACCCCTTCACCATCCTCCTAATTCTCCCCTTCCACGAACTAGTGGGCCACATGAAGACAAAGTCCACGCTGGCTATAGTGTGTCAGCACTACTGGATCACGTTGGGGGCAAGAAGAGTGAAAGCAGCACTGAACTTCTGTGCCACATGCCGACGAACAGAAGCAATGCCATTCGCGGCCCCCCAGTTCCGTACCTACCCAGCCATTTGCTTCGAATGCCAGAGTGTGATGAAGAATGTGGCTATGGACATCAAGGGCCCCTGCTACATTCTCCACAAGACCGGCAAGATCAAGAAGAAGAAGGACAAGGAGACCGATGAAGTGAAGGAAGTCCCGGACCACCAACTGGGCAAAGCCTGCATCCTCATCTACACCTGCCAGGTGACCAGAGGAGTGGGCCTAGCTCTCAATCCTCGCATCGATGGCCCTACCATCCTCGGCGCCATCCGCAGCCTCACCAGATGCTTCGGCTACCCCCGGGAAGTCTACTGCAACAACGGCTCCCAGCTTGTCTGGCCCATGCTCTCCCTCTCCGACTACACCAACATCAACTTGAGCCAGCAGGACGTCAATGTCCTGGAGACCTATTGCCCCCTCCATGGCACCACACTCCGCACCATCCCGCCCTATCATCCAGCTTCTTCCAGATTGGTGGAGAGAACGGTGGCAATAGTGGGAAAGGTGCTGGCCAAGATGAAGGCGGAAAATAAGGAAAAGATGATGACCTTCTTCAAGATGCAGACCATGCTCCAGGAAGTTGAGGCCATCCTCAACTGTTGCTCTCTCTTTGCCTATGGCAAAGAGCCTCAAGTCCTCACTCCTGCCCACTTGCTATACCCCAACTTGAAACTCATCCTCCCACCCGCTCCTGCCAAGACCTACACTGACAAGGAGTACAAGCAGACTTGCCTCCCCGCCATCTTCCAGCACCGAGAGGCTTCCCCCCTCGCCAGAGGAAAGTGATGCACCTGAGCAAACCAACAAGAATGACAAACATGACTCCGATGACAGTGCAGAAGCAAAAGTGAAGGCAAAGGAGAAGGAGATTGAAGAATCCATCTACGACATGGCTGAATAAGTCCAACTCCACACCTACGACGAGCCTCCCAACCCCAACGAGGAACCAGAGGACATCGTGGAAGGAGGAGAAGGAGAAGAGGAAGCGCCCATATGTGAAGAAGCCTCAGACACTGCATCAGAAGCGGCCTTTGACAAGGACAACTTCCCTGCACCCCCTATCCACGGCATCCTCAAGCGCTCCTCCACCACCAGAAACCTCTCTTCAAGCAAAAATCGTCAAAAGGAGTCTCAGGGACTCCCAGCCGCCCCTCTTCGCCACTCCACTTGCAAAAAGCCACCTTCAAGAAGCCTACCTTGCTGGAGAACCCACATAAGAATTCAGCAACACCCGTCCCACTCAACCACCCAAGAACACAGCCGAGCTCCTAGCCCTCCAGTGCACTCGCGACGACTCGCCAGACTTCAAAAACAATGCTGAACTGGCCATGCAACGATGACTGCTACACTAGGGATGACACTGTGGAGGAAGCCTGCAAGAGAATGAAGCTGGAGAATGAATCGGCGCTGGACATGGAAGATGACCGTGGATGCAAGGAATGGATTCATCAAGATTCCATTGACGTGGACTCCTTCCTCATCCCACGAAGGCGAGGAAGGAAGCCTCCCGCTCCCTACGCTGCCCACAAGAGATGGACCAAGGATAAGAGGACAAGGTTGCCAGGCAAGCTACCTTGGATGACACTGATGCTGGTGACGGCGATGTTCATTCCTACCACAACCTCCCTACCCATCCAACATCAAGACTCCCCAGGCCAGAGCAAGAGCCGAGCAGAGGATCATGCCAACTTCTACCCAGGCTACCGCCCCTCCGTCGACAGGATTCAGCACAAGACCAACATCTACCCACTGCCCACCCCAACTCAAACTCCCCTAGCGGACCAGACAAAGACCCCTACGCTCACTGCGGAGCAGATACGGCAGCGCCTTTGGGAAGGAAAGAAGCATCAAAGAGACCTGGAAATGCCACCACTGGAGAACGTCCACTTCCAACTCTGCCCTCAGCACCATGCCGGAGGGCGCCCCTTCATTCTCCCCACCTACACTCGCGACTGCTCCGTCTACACCAAATCTCTGCCTTGCACATACCACAAATTGGACCTCTACCTTCCGAAACCTTCAGGACCCAGTGTTTCCGCCGCCAGATGCATGCTGAAGACACTCACCTTCACCACCAGAAACAATCTTGTTGTAAAATTCCTCAACTGGGGCCTCACAGACAGAGTGGAGTGGAAACCGGGGCCTGCAGATGAGTGCCTGTCAGTGTGGAAACACCGGAAGTACCGTGGGGTGGAACTGGTGAAAGTGGCCAACAAGGTCTACTCCATGAACCAGGAGGAGAAGTACGGATTCCCCTGCTGCTTCATGACCTTCTACTACTACACCGTCAACCTCATTGTCCACGAAGGATCAGGCTATGCCTCCAACAGAGCACTGGCCTCCAACCTCGGAGGACTGGAAGGCTGTGACATCGACAAGGAAAGCTGCGTGCAGTCCACATACACCATCGTCTGGGACGACAAACCTGTCTTCTCCTACTGCCCATTCTCACTCCAGGGCTGCTACAGCGGCAACATCATGGGCAAATGCATTTGCATTGCCAAACTCTCCACCTCTTTCTCCACCTACAGCCCACCTCCAGACTTCTCTTATAACAAGCCCAGGATGAATTGCCTACCCTCCGATGTGCTTCTGTTGCATGAAGGAGGAGCAATTCACATCAACTATCAGTGTAAGAAGATGGAATACGAGAAGCCTCGCGGAAAACCCAGCCACCTTCATCAGCCTCACTCGGATTGATCAGCTCAGAGCCAGGACTGGAAGGAGGCGGAGGAGTGGTGGAAGATGCAGAGGCAATGAGAGAAACGTTCACCATTGCCCCACAATCCGCTCCACTCTCCTCCCACCTCCTCGCCCTCCTCTTCCAGTACTGATGAAAGGAGCAAGACTTTGGCGGACGCACTGAGATCCTCGCCCTGGGACCTGGACAAGGACACCAGAACCGCCCTCATCCATGACCGCCTTTGCCGCATTGAAGACTGGACGAATCTCCACGATCCTGGACAAGCAAAGCTACATTTCATGGTAGATGATCTGATGAACATCATGGAACAGTTGGACATGAAAGACGAGCATTGCATGTGTGTCATCGAAGAGCATCAGTACCAACTCCTCAAGCAAATTTTCCGCATGAGCCCCACCAACGGACTCCACGCCCTCTCCGGTCAGCAGGACCTGGCCGCAGAGGTGAGAGGCTTGGCGATATACGTCTCCCAGTGCATCAAGGCAGAGGTGGCCTCCGTCTTCCTCTTCCACCAGCTCAAAGGCAACAACAAGTGCTACGCCTTCATGCCTGTCAAGCTCCGCTCTGGCGAGATCCTCTTTCTGCCTGACAGCGTCGGGGTGGACCTGGTGCATCACAGCCCATTCATCGACTGCAACCCAGTGAACCAGTTCCAGTTTGTCAACCCCATCTCCAAGGAGGACACTGCCGCCTTCTTCCAGCAGTTCACCCACGACACCTTTGCAACCTACCTTCAAACACCCTTCCTTCAGCACTTCATTCCCAACATCACCTACAATACTCCTGTACTCTTCAATGCCCATCTGATGCCGCCATTCTCCACCCTTGCTGCCTACTCCTCCAACATACCCATGTTTGAACACAAACTCACCAGCCTCATCAACTACACCAGTCACTTCTCCATGAATCCTAGTGGAGTGGTGCAAGGCATTGAAGCATACGGACATGCGGTGGGAGGAGTGATTGGAGCACTTTCCGAAGGCGCCCAAGGACTGGCCATAACGAATTGGCACGGCATTGACAACCTTGGCTCCTCCTTTGTCAAGCCCATCATCACCATCATTGGCATCATCCTCGCCATCATCGCCATCGTCGCCGTCATCACCCTTATCATCTGGGTATCCCAGTACACTGACTGGGGAAGAAAGGCAAAGGAAAAGATGAGTGAAGCTGGAAGAAAACAGCAGACTTCAGCAGCAGAGCATCTCCCAGCCTGGATGCCCTTCACAGAAACTGCTCCTATGGAAGTGATGCAAGGGGCAATGGCACCAATGCTGGAACTCCCATGCTCTCTGTCAGAGTGCTCCATCATCCTGAATCCTGGAGAAGGAATTGCCTACTACCTTGACGGATCTACTGAGAGCCTGGCACCCAGCATCCTGGCAGAAAACTCCTGATGAGGAAGCTGAGTGGGAAGCAAAGTGAGAGGAAGTGGCCGAGCTTGACGCTCCAACTCCAACATCTCTTGGCATCTGCTGGACAAGGACGTGCATCAGTACCGCCGCAGCGAGAGAGCCTGTATTGGAGAGTTGAGCAATACGAATGAATGAGTAGATGGACATA
>JASANA010002096.1:0-17709 GCA_030248095.1 Ptycholaimellus sp. GST1_10
GGGCGCGACAGCACCCTAGTTTTGAATGGGTGATCGAGTTTTGGGTGGTCGCGTGTCCCGAGGTTAAGCGCCCTTGGATATTTGATGAAACCATGGACATATATACACCAATCGAAAGCTTTTATTGTACTCCAGATGACAAAAATCGTGAAATTTTGAATTAGGCCTCTGAATTTTTAACTTTATTTACTAAAATATGCATAAAAACGGGGAAAAATAGAGACATCTCAAACTTTGCATGGGTGGCATTTGAGACAGAAGCGAAATTTAAAATTCGAAGAATTACGTGTTTTAGGAAATTTTCTGGCCCATCTGGTGATATATTTGGTGGCATAAGTTTTCTGGCAAAATTTCTTCAGTCAATTCACGTTTGTGAGAGAGATTTTGCTCAATTTTGCCGTCTACCCATTTTCCTAATGTTTCAATTTAGTGAAACTGCGCAGTTCTTTCTAAACTGATGGTCAGGTTAGCTTGCATGCAATAGGTTTGAGCTTATTGTCCTAGGACGCGACAGCGCCCAAGAGTTTCCATGAACTGGCAATTCGAGATTTTGCCTCCAGTACTTACTTACCTACCAAACAATAACACCAAGCAATGCCTCTTCCCCAATGTCTTTTTGAAGCCTTGTTCATGTGGCAAGTAAATATGTTTTCCACATCGCCAAGTTCAAGAATTAAAATGCTACAGCATGAGCAGCTTATGAATTGTCAATCATAAAAAAAAACTAGACTAGGTGTCAAAAAATAGAGAAAAATTTTGATTTAAATTAAAAACCATTTTGAGTTAAAATTTTAACAGGTTCAGTTACAAAATCCACTAATTGATCATTCATAAGCAGGCGGCAATTTTGGCATGAAGAGGACAAAAATTAGTGAAATACAAAATAAAAAAATGTTTAACTGTAATTTAACACTTTGAAGTTAAATCGAAGAAATTTTTCTGGATTTTTGGGCATGATGGAAAAAATTTTAAATCGACTAAATGAAGATGTAACCAAATAAAACAAGTAAAAATGAAATTTAATCAAAATTAGCTAAGGTAAAATTAAATTTTGCTAACATTCGCAGTATAATCAATTTTTTTATTATTTTAATCTGAATCACTCTTCAATTTTGATATGTTTTTATTCTTTAAGATGCTTAAAAGTAATTTAGTAAAGTTCAGAATTAACTGATCATTTAAGTCAAAAATGACAATACAAAAAAATACAAAAATACAATACAGACAATACAAAAACTAGAATAATCTAGGTGACAGGGTTCTGCCATAAATTGCCGCCTGCTTATGAATGATCAATTAGTGGATTTTGTAAACGAACCTGTTAAAATTTTAACTCAAAATGGTTTTTAATTTAAATCAAAATTTTTCTCGATTTTTTGACACCTAGTCTAGTTCTTTTTGATGATTGACAATTCATAAGCTGCTCATGCTGTAGCATTTTAGTCTTGTATACACTGCCTGTGATATCGAACAACATTCCTTTTTCTGCAATTCATTGGGCTAGATCAGGCAAACCCTGCCTGGCATAGATTAGCATTGCATAGCTGCCATTAGCAGCAACACAGCTGCGGTGCAGTGGATATGGATGCGAGAATGGACAAATGGGGCTGGGCTGCAGGGAGTTTGGGGCTGGGGCTGGTCCTGCTCTGCCTCTCTGTTCTTCAGACCCCGCTTGGACCGCCCGGCCAGCCTTGGCGAGTCCAGCCAACACCCAATCTCCCACTGCCCGGTTGGTGTTGCCAGAGGGCATTTCCAGCTGATTTCAAGGCGCCACAAAATAGGAGAGCAGTTAAGACGCAGAATCTGATAGACTCGAGATAGGCTCTATGAGGGGCATTCCAGATTTGAAAAATGAAGTTTCTCTGATTCGAATGACTTTGTGCCACAATCCAAGGCAATTTAGTTCTCATCTCTGTGCCCCAGCCGTTTCCCAAAAAACGATTTTGTTGACCGGATATGGTCACTTTTGTAACATGCACTTTTTTGGGCCTTTGAAACCTGCAATTTCAGTTTTTTGAAAATTTTGACTAAAAAATTTTATATGAGTGTGGATCATTATATATCAATCGAAAGGCAATTTGGAAACAAAAAAGGTGGCATACTTGAATTTTGCCATAAATTGTTCTAAAAAACGTAATTTTGAAAAATCAAAAATTTTGGTTTTTCAATTTTGGCACAAAAAAACTGATAACTCAAATTTGAGTGGTTCTGCCAAGGGGTAGACCATAACCACGTTAAAATTCAGATTCTTGTGGTCATTTTGATATATAACTCGTTAGGTTTTGGTCTGACATCATCAGGAATTTTTTCGATTGAAAATTTGAACTCAACATTTGGCCCTATGTTAAAGCATAGGCAAAATTTCCGGAAAAAAATTGTTGTCTCAGATTTCCATTTTTACAGCCTAAATATCTTCTTTAGGGTCCAATACACCCTACTGCCACATTGGTTTCCTTTGTTTTAGTTCAAAATGCGTAAATCCTGAATCGACTATTTCCTATGCTTAAGCATAGGACTTCCCAGGCTTCAACAAATATTTCTCTGTAGCAGCTGAACGGCTAAGAATTGCACACAAGACTTGAATTTTTTTGTTCACAATTCATATATTCTGATTCTAAATCTGTGCTTACTTTTCAGATTGGTGAAGAAACCACCTACTTGCCCTTTTGAGTGACGAACTCACATCCATTCAAAGAAGAGGGCAGAAAAGCAAGTCTGTGGTTTCTCAACAAACATCAAAAGTAAGCACAGATTTAGAATCAGAATATATGAATTGTGAACAAAAAAATTCAAGTCTTGTGTGCAATTCTTAGCCGTTCAGCTGCTCCCGAGAAATATTTGTTGAAGCCTGGGAAGTCCTATGCTTAAGCATAGGAAATAGTGATTCAGGATTTACGCATTTTGAACTAAAACAAAGGAAACCAATGTGGCAGTAGGGTGTATTGGACCCTAAAGAAGATATTTAGGCTGTAAAAATGGAAATCTGAGACAACAATTTTTTTCCGGAAATTTTGCCTATGCTTTAACATAGGGCCAAATGTTGAGTTCAAATTTTCAATCGAAAAAATTCCTGATGATGTCAGACCAAAACCTAACGAGTTATATATCAAAATGACCACAAGAATCTGAATTTTAACGTGGTTATGGTCTACCCCTTGGCAGAACCACTCAAATTTGAGTTATCAGTTTTTTTGTGCCAAAATTGAAAAACCGAAATTTTTGATTTTTCAAAATTACGTTTTTTAGAACAATTTATGGCAAAATTCAAGTATGCCACCTTTTTTGTTTCCAAATTGCCTTTCGATTGATATATAATGATCCACACTCATATAAAATTTTTTAGTCAAAATTTTCAAAAAACTGAAATTGCAGGTTTCAAAGGCCCAAAAAAGTGCATGTTACAAAAGTGACCATATCCGGTCAACAAAATCGTTTTTTGGGAAACGGCTGGGGCACAGAGATGAGAACTAAATTGCCTTGGATTGTGGCACAAAGTCATTCG
The DNA here is from genome assembly GCA_030248095.1 of Ptycholaimellus sp. GST1_10. NCBI lineage: Eukaryota > Metazoa > Nematoda > Chromadorea > Chromadorida > Chromadoridae > Ptycholaimellus > Ptycholaimellus sp. GST1_10. The sequence goes on from JASANA010002096.1 coordinate 3,503, forward strand.
AATCAGAGAAACTTCATTTTTCAAATCTGGAATCTCACATTTTGAGCCTATCAAATTCCGTCTCTTAAATTGGTAGCTGCGAATTGCGTGAGCGTCCTGCGGGAGCTGAGCGAGCTCTGGGGCCTGACCCTGGTGGCGCTGGACCGACAGCTGCTGAGCAATGCCAGCAATGCCCTGCCCCCGCTCCTTTCGCTTGGCTACCTGGACTCACAGGTGGAGCTGTTGGAGAAGGTGCCGCCCTTCACAAACCCTCCCCCTCATCTTGACCTCAAGGAAGGCTGCAGGCGCTTCGTCTAGGCCTGAAGCAGGTGCCAGTGATTGGCCAGCACAGCCGGGATCCGCGCTACTTTGAGCGGGACCCCCTGAAGCATCGCGGGGATGTTCCACTCCGGCATTCTCACCTCCTGCTGCTGCCCCGTCTTTGCACCATTCACCTGGCTCGGATTGTGCCTCGCGGTAGGGCTCTCCAGCCTCTGCTCCTCAAGGTCTCAATACGGAAGGGTTGGCAGGCAAGGATGCGGAGGAGAAGCCGGCCTACAATTGGCTGGCCCCGCTGGATCTGGAGCTGTACGATCGCAATCTACGCCTGCGAAGTCCAGCACGCGCCTTTGCCATGTATCTTTCCCTTCCATCTTCAAATAGAGTCCATATTCTGCATGCTTTCAAAATTTATGGAATTTTTGGGTAGATTTGATTTGGGAAGGATTGAGGACTATAGGGGGTGATGTAGCATGGAGGATGATAGTAGCAGCATCTTTAACAAAGCAAAGCTGGCATCATCGTCCATGGCTTTAGAGCATGCAGAGATGATGCAGGCAGAAGCTGGTGGGTGTGGGGGAGGGGAGTTTGCTGGGGAGGCTGTTGCCGTCGGTGGAGAAGCTGGCGAGGATGGAGGATGCGGAGTTGGCAGAGTGGCAGCTGAACTTCACCTACACTGAGTGCCCGCTCCACAACGCCCACCACTTCATGCGCAACCACTTCAACGCCACCAATGAGAACCTCACCAGGCCTATGAAGACGCGGCTGAGACAAGGTACTCTTACATTTACTGTTTGACAGAGTCTCCTGCTCCGTAGTGAATGCCCTCATAAAATAGTCTTGAAATAGCAATAATCGCCATTCTCTGTTCAAATTACATTTAGTCTTATTCTCTCAAACTTAGTAAATTTCCTGATTCACTTTTGTTTTCCTCAAAATTGCTCTGCGACAAGACTCAGCTGGAAAAATTCAATTTCGCAGGGCTGATGGCCCAGATGAATCGATTGGACAAACTGCGGCTGCCGGCGTTTTTGATCGCGGGATCCCTGCTGGGCTGGGCCCGGGAGTGCGACGTCCTCTCCTACGCGGACATCCCCAAGAACACGGACGTGGACATGGGCATCTACGCCCGGGACACCGTCGGCCCCGCCATCGTCCGCCAGTTCGCCCCCTTCGCCAAGCAGAAGCCCACCTTCAGTCGCGCCTACGGCAACTATGTTTCCCTTCACCTTTCAATTCCTCCTTTTTTCACAATTCCTGATCTGAAGAAAATTACTAAAAATTACTGATTCGAAAATCGAAATTATACTAAAATTACGGAAAAAAATTACAGAGCATCAGCAGCTTCGAATTCCGCTGGTCCTGGAAATTCGAGCCCCCGCTGGAGCTGTACACGAGCATCCCCTTCGACCTCTTCATCCTCTTCCCCAACAAGGTCCTCATCAGAAACTATGAGACCATGAGAGAGGCCTAAGAGGGCAGTGCAGGAGGGTAGTCTGGGCCACTACTCCATCTTCTACACCGGCGATAAGCGCTGGTGGGGCAACATCCACGTCCCCATCATCCCCCGCTCCGCCATCTGCTCCTCCGATCTCAATGGTGCTCCCCTACCCTCCATTGGTCAGAGGGCATTGGAGGAGGCTAGGACATGATTCCAGGTGTACTGGTTCGAGTGCCCTGTGAGCCTTTGGCCTTCCTAGAAGCCGGCTATGGGCCTGCCTGGGACGAGCCGCACCAAAAATGGGCCTACGGCGGCGGCTCCAAGGTGAGGCGGATGGAAAGGAGGCTGAGGCGGTTGTGGAAGCGGTGGAGATTGCAGCGCAACTTCCGGAAGGCCGGCTCCTGGACCAAGGAGCAGGACCCAGAGATCGTGCTCACCAAGCTGGAGCCCGCCTGACCCTTCTCCAGGCCCCAGAAATATACTCCAGAACCAGTCCCAGGATCTTTCAGCCCGGAAACGCTCAAGTGCCAAATCATAGGCCTGCATTTGGTGCCATTTGGCTCTGCTTCATTTTCCAGCTTCTTTAATTTCGATATTGCACTACCTTGTTCAGCTTTCAAACTCTTGTAGGCAAGGAGAAGTCAGAATCGATTTTAGGTGCATTTGTGTTTCTGTGTTGCGTTTTGTGAGCTCAATGGAAAAACGATGCATTGGAAGTGTGATGGAAATGCCTGGTTGGGCTGGTTGCTTGCATCTCTGGTCTGTGGACAAGTGAAGGAGAGTAAAAAGAGGTGATAAAGCAGATTGGATGCCGGTCAATTGGTCTCGCTCGTTTCTCCAGGTCGCGAGAATCGCAGCGAGATAATTGATGGCTCCAGCATTGACTAGAAGTCACTCAGATAGGAGGCCTCAGGTTGAGGCGCTTGCAACTCTGCAGTGCGACAGAGAGGGTAGCGTGGGCAGATAATCAAATGACACCATAAGCGACAGGTGAAGTGGGAACTGGAAGGGGCAGGGATGGGGGGCACTGGATGGCCTAAGCATTTGCTAATGGGTTGATGGGGCTATGTATGATGTTCGATGAGGCAAGGCAGAGAGAATATGCCTAGATGTGAATAGGTTAGGCGATGGACCGCGTGTGCATCAGCGGAGACGACCCAGAATGTATTCAGGCAGAGAGCATTCTGGGCAGGGGTAGGAGGGGCAAGATGGCAGGAGGAGAGGAAGTGGAGGCTGCTGTTCGTTCCAGGTGATTACCTGCAAGGAAAGTGTGAGTAGAAGAAGGAAGGAGAAGGAAGGAGAAGAAAGAAGGAACCAGAGCTTTCTGAGGAACTTCCCGGCCACATCGCGAGGCGTGCCCATGCCGGTGGAGCCGGCCTGGTTGGCGAAGTCTCGCTCCATGCCGGACCAGAAGGGGACGTCGGGGCGGCGGGCCATGTCCTCGGGCAGCTCCGCGTGGGAGTCGTCCGTGAAGGGGGTGAAGGTGTTGCGGGGCATGCCCATCCCCGTCTTCCCGGCCTGCGACTCGCCCCAGTTGATGCCCATCTGGTAGGGGATGAGGCCCTGGGACTCCCGGTCCTGGTCCTTCAGCGCCCGCACGGTGGTGTTGCGGAAGGCCCCGAAGCCGGTCATCCCGTTCTGGTTGGCGCCCTCCTTCCAGCCGGTGGTCTGCCGGCTGATGGCCGTCTCGTCGAAGGGCATCTCCCCGCGCGCCTCGTCCTTGTACTTGGTGATCTCGCGGCGGGAGGTGCCGAAGCCGGTCATCCCCGCCTGGGTGGCCAGCTTGTTGGTGCCCATCTGCAGATTGATGAAGCCCTCGGAGCGCTTGTCCTGCTCCGGCTGGTGCTTGGTGAAGACGAGGCGGAAGGCGCCGAAGCCGGTCATCCCCCGCTGGGAGGCCAGCTTGTTGGTGCCCGACTGGAGGATGACGATGCCGTCGGTGGCCCGCTGCTTCTCCTCCGCCACCTCGGAGACGCCGCCGGTGCCCTTGGTGTGGTTGAGGACGTCGCGGACCTGGCCGAAGCCCCGGGTGCCCTTCTGGGAGTCGTACTTGTTGGTGCCCGACTGGTAGCGCTCCGAGCCGCGCAGCGCCGTGAGCTTGGCCTCGTCCTCGATGGGCGCCAGGTTGCCGCACTTGATGTGGTCCACGACGTCGCGCGGCACCCCGAAGCCCGTCTGGCCGGCCTGGGAGGCGTACTTGTTGGTGCCCGACTGCGTGCGCAGAATGCCCTCCGAGGCCATCAGCTTCTCCTGCAATCCTTTCTCTCTTCTTCTGTCCTCTTGCAGCTCAGGCCTGACCTTGGTGAACTTGGAGGGCTTGCCGGCGGAGAAGTGGGGGACCTTGTTGGCGGCGGGGCGCATCTGGTAGATGGCCTTCCCCTCGCCCAGGCTCCTGCAACCATCGCTCCAGCTCACTTCACCCCTCCCCAAACCCCCTCACAACTCCACAAATAGGCCCCAGAAAGCCCCCAGCACCGACTTCTTCCAACACAAGCCGGTCTTCGCTGCCCCGCGGCGCCTGGCTAGGCAAGCGGACTAGAACTGAGGCTGAGGACGAGAAGAGAGAGGGAAGCGACGGGGTGGAGACTGGGTCCGGGCCGGTGTGGCTGGTGAGCAGGGGGTGGAGTGGCGAAAGGAGAGAGAGAAGGAGGGTGAATGGGGTTAGGAGGGAAGGACGGCACTTACGAGGCTCGACTGCCGGGTCGGCTGCCCTTCTTGCTACAAACCGTGCCTAGCGCTACGCACAGGGCTTCCAGGGTCGCTGTGTTTGCGAGTGCCGGGGGGGGGGGCCGGGCGGGGGTTACGTGCAGTCGGTGTGTAGTCAGGCTAGTGGTGTCTGGGAGGGCAAGGGGGAAGAGGTGGGAGTAGGTGTAGGGGGGATTGTGCCAGGAGGAGTAGAGGTGGAAGGACGAACCCGGCCTCCGATGGTGGTCTGCGAGGTGCAGGGGAAGCTGCGGGACGCGGCGGGGCCTCTTCCTCGGGCTCTTCAGGCTCGGGTTCCGGCTCTGCTTCCGGCTCCTCGGCAACATCCTCTTCTTCCGGGACCTTCAAAGCAAAGTCCTGCTTTTTCTATCAACCCCACTGCTGGCATTTACTTTGTTCCAAGCTAATCGAGCACCACTAAATTGATCAGAATGAAATAATTCCTTTCCATATACTAGAGAGAAAGGGAAAAAAGCGACTCACCTCTGGCTCCTCCGCGGGGATCTCGTTCTCCTCGTCAGACATGGCGCCTTCTTCCTCTTCTACTCCTGACAAACCCCCCATCTCTTCTTCCATACACGCACTGGCACAGCCGCTGAGAAGAAAGGCAAGGAGCACTGCGTTAGTGGAGACACAACAACTGAGAGGACCCCACAGGACATGTTGTGCATTGCTTCAGCGTCTTCTTCCCCAGCTCGCCCCAAGCTGATTCTCTTCTACACCAGCAATCAACCACAACTGGCTAGAGACAGGACAGAAGGCGAAATAAGGAAAGGGGCGTGAACCGTTGGGAGCGTCGTACTCCTGCTCCTCGTCTGACATCCTCTCTCTCCCAGCTGAACACCTTCACTACAAAGGCCTCAGAGTCCAAGCAGGAGTTGGTCGGAACGCAAAAGGAAAGCAGGACCAGGGAGGCTAGTTTTGGTCAGGAGAGGAAGAGAAAGTCTCTTTTGCTTGGCAGTAGAGGGAGGGCTAGGCTAGAGAGCAACAAGCGTGAGTGTAAGGGAGGAGGAAGTTGGTGGAGGGCTGCTTACAGGAACTGAAGTGAGGCTGGGTGCTGGCCTGTTCCGGGACTGGCTGGAATGAATGGCCTGCAATGGTGGATGAGGGGGAAGCGCCTGGTCAACGCGCCTGGAACGCACAAACAACCCCTGGCCCCCCAAGCATCGCTTTCACAGCAACCTCAGAGGGACTAGAAACAAAGAGGGCAGAGGTCACTTAGATTCCTCCTATTTGAGATCGCTAATGGCCTATGGACTGGAACTAAACATATGCGACAAAAGCCTAGGAATAGGATAGATGATTTAACATAAAAAACCGAATCTACTGCGGCAAATCAGGAGCAATTTTAAATGGCAGTGAACTAGGACTGGTGGGTGTGTATGCAGTGAGGGAGAGGCAAAAGTGAAGGGTGGAAAACAAGGCAAGGCTGGCGTAATATCGGAAGCTACCGGTGCGGATGGGTCTTGGGGGGCGGGGGCTAAAAGTGAGGCGGCAGGGGGGTTGGAAGGCCGGGGCTGGTTCTAGAGCCCCCTACTCGTCGGGGCGGGGGAACCTGGAGGGGCCTGAAGGCGTTGGTGAGGGGGGAGACAGCTGCGTTCTTACGGCAGGCCCTAGCTTGGCTGGCCGCTAGAAGCCCGCAGCTTCTCTCTCCTTCCAGTGTACAACACCTCTCTCTCTCCTTTGCCTCCTACAACCTCCCCTGAGGCCTAGCCTAGATTCCACAGGGCCCCTTCTTCTCTGGCCTACACGCCCCCCATCTGCCTCCCCCTATTTATAGAGGTAGGAGGGGAACGGGTCGAAGCCTGCCGCACATTCACAGCAGCACCTTCCTGCCCCCTCTCTGCACACACACAGACACTCATAGATCCCCCTCCCCCTCTTTCCCAGCCCCTTACCTCAACTCTCCGCCCCCTCGGGCTTCTGCCTCCTCCTTCACTCCAACCTCCTTCTCTATGCCTGCCAGTTGATTGGCCTGTGCTTGCCAGTTGATTGGGCTGTTAAAAATGCCTCTTTTTGTAGCCAGCTTCATAGGTCCAGTTTATATCTTGCCCGAAAAAAGAAGGAGCATTGTACGGAAGGAGCTCAGACGCTGACAAATGCACAGCAGAAAAGGCAACAGCGTGGCTGCTGGCAGCACTGCAGACAAAACAAGGCCCTGGACAATATTTGCCCTGCTTATCTAGTCCGTTGGTCAGACGGGGTAAGCAGCATCCGTCCAAACTGCAGTCCTAGAAAGAAGGGCGCCTCTGGCCAGATGCTGCTTAGATGGAGCTGGCTGTTGCTGGGAGTGGCGGGCGGGCGGGAGTTCGGGATCGACTTTGAGCACAACTGCTTTCGCAAGGATGGCCAGCCCTTCCAGTACATTTCGGGCAGCATTCACTACAACCGCGTGCCGAGGCCTTACTGGCGTGATCGACTGCTCAGGATGAAAGCAGCTGGGCTCAATGCCGTTCAGGTCAGCAGGAAGGACTTTTCTCCCTTTTAAGCCAGCATCTATATCATGTATCACAATCGGTCAGCTGTGTGCTAAGGTAGTAGGCATTTTGGAAGTATGGAGAAAGTCTCCTTCTTGTCTGTGTCTCAAAGTATATTGTCTGGCAGGGTCTGCAAGCAAATTTGAGCTGGTTGCAGACGTACATATTCTGGAACGTGCATGAGCAAGTGAAAGGCAGCCTGGACTTCAGCGGGAACTACGATGTGGGTGCTTTCCTGCAAACGGCGCAGGACCTCGATTTTCCGGTCATCCTCCGCCTCGGGCCCTACTCCTGCGGGGAGTGGGACTTCGGTTACTCCCCTCCTCCTTCTCCCTTTCTACGCCCTTCTATGCAGGCGGCCTACCCTGGTGGATCAATCTGGAGAAGCACTCCGACGGAACACCCATCAAGCCCCGAACCTCCGACCCTCTGTGGCTGGGCCTTGTCTACGACTGGTTCCAGGTCAGTAATGAAACCTATCAGAACTGGTACCAAAGAAATAAATTTGTGAATGGCTGGTCTCAGGAGCTGCTGCCGCGTCTGGTGCCCCACCTGTACAAGAACGGGGGCCCCATAATCCTGGTGCAGATAGAGAATGAGTACGGCAGCCGAAGCCAAAGCTGCGACAGCATCCAGTACAAGGCTGCCATACGGGACCAGGTACGACGGTACTTCGGCTACGACACCCAGCTCATCACCGTGAGTCTCCGCAGTAGGCCAGGGGGGCAGGTAGAGGTTATGGAGGGTCTGACAGGTGGACGGCGGAGGGATGTCCTACCTCCGCTGCGGCACCATACCCACCGTCTATCCCACCGTGGACTTTGGGCCGGGGACGCCGCAGGGGGTGGAGGATGCCTTCCATGCACAGCGCTTATACGCTCCTAGAGGACCACTGGTCAACTCCGAATTCTATCCTGGTTCTGGAGAAGGGCAGGGAGAGAGCAGTGAAGAGAAGGGAATAGGATGCAGGGTGGCTGGACATATGGGGCTCGGGCTGGGACAATGGGGCCGAGGTGTGGAAGATCGCCTCCACCATGCGCTCTTTTCACTCCCTCAACGCCTCCTATAACTTTTACATGTTTCATGGTTTTGCTGGGGGGCAATTTGAGCAGATGAAAATGGGAAAATACTTCTTCCAGGAGGCAGCAACTTCGGCTACTGGGCAAGCAAGCTGGTGACGACTTCTTACGACTACGCGGCTCCCGTTTCAGAGTCCGGCAACTACTCCTACTCCTACTTCCCGATTCGGAGCCTCATTCAGGTATTTCTAGAGATTGGACTGCGGCATTTATTGCTTTTCAGGCTGCATTATTAGGGTCAGGTACAGCTGAAACTATTAGTTACCTATTTTCACAAAATTATACAGCACTGCGATAAATAGGGTTTTTGTAAACTACCCTTGACTGGCATTTTTGCGCAGCCGCAGGCCGCCTGCCACGGAGGGCAGTCAGAGCTCCGGAGGCCGCAGGGCATGGGTGCAGAGGCCCCGGAGCGTAGTAGCGGGCGGCCGCTCCGCCCCAAATTAAAAAAACCCATGATTTTTCCTCATGACTGGCATACAATTGTTTACCAAGCGAAACGTTTCGTTAGATTATATTATTGCAGAAGAAATGTCGTTTTCCAGTAGATGGATAATTTGCACCGGTATATGGTCATAAACTTGGGAAGGGCTTAAGAGACGTTTTATGAGAGGAGCAAGAATCGGGTGAACATGAATTTTTTTACCCCCCTTTTTTATGACAGATTCCGAATCTCCATACATTTTTATGTTACTCCACCAATTTTGGGAGAAAAATATGCAGAAATGGGCTCTCTACAGCTCCAAACGTAAAGGAAGGTCGAGATTTTGGCAAATTTTGCGTTTCAGGTACTTGCAGCCATTTTAAAGCCTATTTCTCAAGTATTTTCTGCCAGAGTATAGGCATTATGGATATCGATCGAAAGCTTATACCCAACCAAAGAGCACTGTGTCCTTTGTTTTGAACGAAAAGGTGCATATGCAGAGAAAACGGCAATAATCTCCTTGATTTGCAAAAACTTGATTTTGTAATTTTTCTCAAAAATAGGCCATTTCTCAAAATTTTTGTAGAAATTACGCAATCTTAACTATCATTTTCGTTTTTCTCATGAAATTTTGGTCTAGAAATCATGGATAAATTTTTTTTCTGAGGTGAACCAAATACAATATTTTTACTTTTCTATGTCATTCTCCAAATTTGGCCTATGTTATAACATAGGCCAGTTTCACAAGGGTAAAATTTTGGCACTAAAAAACTTCCTGCTCTACCGTATCTGCACACTTCCCAATTTCCTTTTGTGAGCAGCTTACCCTGAGCCTTATGCAAGTATCTACTAAGAAAATATACTAGGTTTTCAACATATTTTTTGAAAAATGGTCCAATGTATGAGGACAAGTCCGAAATTCGCCCTATGCTATAACATAGGCCCATAGTGACCAAAAAATTTTTTGTCTTGAAATTTGATTTTAATGCCCTAAATCGATGCACCGGCCTCAAATACACCCAAATATATAATTTTTATGCATAATTTTGATGAATTTTGAAGTTCGAAATTTTTAATGATCTTCTCAGTGTGAGACCAAAATGGTCAAGAAATGAAGAATTTTCAAAATTCAAAATCCATCAAAATTATGCATAAAAATTATATATTTGGGTGTATTTGAGGCCGGTGCATCGATTTAGGGCATTAAAATCAAATTTCAAGACAAAAAATTTTTTGGTCACTATGGGCCTATGTTATAGCATAGGGCGAATTTCGGACTTGTCCTCATACATTGGACCATTTTTCAAAAAATATGTTGAAAACCCAGTATATTTTCTTAGTAGATACTTGCATAAGGCTCAGGGTAAGCTGCTCACAAAAGGAAATTGGGAAGTGTGCAGATACGGTAGAGCAGGAAGTTTTTTAGTGCCAAAATTTTACCCTTGTGAAACTGGCCTATGTTATAACATAGGCCAAATTTGGAGTCTGACATAGAAAAGTAAGAATATTGTATTTGGTTCACCTCCAAATAAAAATGTATGCATGATTTCTAGACCAAAATTTCATGAGAAAAACGAAAATGATAGTTAAGATTGCGTAATTTCTACAAAAATTTTGAGAAATGGCCTATTTTTGAGAAAAATTACAAAATCAAGTTTTTGCAAATCAAGAAGGTTATTGCCGTTTTCTCTGCATATGCACCTTTCTGTGCAAAACAAAGGACACAGTGCTCTTTGGTTGATTATAAGCTTTCGATCGATATCCATAATGCCTATACTCTGACAGAAAATACTTGAGAAATTGGCTTTAAAGTGGCTGCAAGTACCTGAAACACAAAATTTGCCAAAATCTCGACCTTCTTTTACGTTTGGAGCTGTAGTGAGCCCATTTCTGCATATTTTTCCGCCAAAATTGGTGGAGTTACATAACAATGTATGGAGATTCGGAATCTGTCATATCTTGTACCATCGGCAGGCCAAATGTGGGCCTCTTTTCTCCAAAATTTGGAATTGCCTCGAGTAAAAAGTCAAGGAAATACAATTTCTACTAGTGGAATCTGCTGCTTGGTCAGTTGCTTTTTGTTTTTGGCGCGCAGTTCAGTGTCTCTTTCCATGCGCGCCCAAAAACAAAATGCAGATGACGCAGCAGATTCCACTAGTAGAAATTGTATTTCCTTGACTTTTTACTCGAGGCAATTCCAAATTTTGGAGAAAAGAGGCCCACATTTGGCCTGCCGATGGTACAAGATATTTCTCCCACTTTTAATATAGTATAAAATGTAGAAGTAAAATTTGATATTGTTGGCTATATATTTAGTTAAGATTTTATTAGATAAATCAAAAAGTGAATAAAAAAACTTATTTGAAAAATATAACGAAAAGGAACAATTCGAAAAATATCATGCTTATTCATTGGAAAATTAACATATTTTTGAGAATTTTTCTTGTCTTTAACTCAGGGGAATCGATTTTTGGGAACAAGGAGTATTATTTTTGGTCTGCCGATGGTACCACATATTTCTCCCACTTTTAAGATAAAAAAATAAAAGAATAAAATAAAAGGATCAAAGAAGGTTTGAACCTGGTCATCTCTGAATCGAGTCAAATAGACAAGCCACTTGACCACACAGCCGCACAACTTCCTTTGTAGACTTAGTAGACCATATTAATTGCTCAGAATTACCATTGAACCTTGTCAATTGATGCCTTAAGTACAGGCCGATTGAATACCTACTATCGTCCATTGAATAGATGCGGAGAAGGAGAAGAAGAAGAAGAAGGAGAAGAAGAAGGAGTTTGGACAAATGGTTTTGAGTGATTTTCTAATGATTGCTGCAAGTTTTGGGCGATTTCTCGCGAGTTTTGGACAATTCGATGATGCTCTTTCCAATGCAAAAAGAATCAGAACGATTGGATTCTTCTGTGAGGAGCAGGAGCCTTATCAATTTTAAGATCTAGCAATAACCCCGAAAACGTACACCTGGGTCGAAAAGAGGGGCTGGGCGCTGACGGTCGCTATGCTCCCTCGCGCCAGCCCAATAAAAAAGGGGGGTAAAAAAAATTCATGTTCACCCCCTTGTGTGGGATTCGTGCTCCTATCGAAAAACGCCTCTTAATTCGATTGAAAAGTATTCATTTCTAATTGAGTTTCCTTAACCAATCATCTAGTTTAATTTAACATCATCGCAAAGACCCCCTGGTGAGACGGGCGAGTTACATATCAAACCTTATCTTGTGCACACAATCAGGAGCTGAAAGACCCCCTGCTAAGATGGGCGATAAACAGGATTAATCGTTATCTTGCGCACACAATCAGTAAGACTGCCTATAAAAGGGGATAGACTCGAGCCATTTTTCAGTCCCCAAATCCCTTCTTTTATAAGCCCAACCCCTGGCCGTTTGGACGCAATATGTCTGGCTACCCTTCGTCGTAAGACGCCTCCTTCCCTCTCCAGGCTTCCTCTTCATCTTGCTCTCAGTGCTTAGACATGAGCAGATGATGAAGAAGCTTGGGGAGTGGAGATTGGTGCACTCTCTTCGACCCCGTCCCACAGTGACTAAATTCTTAGCCTCTGGTGTGGACTAGTCCTCTGGATTGACGCGACCAGACACTGTCCTCCCAATCCAATGTTCACAGCTCAGCTTGCAACTGGCTGTTTCCCACCTTCCCTACCCACAATCCCTGACCCACCTCAATGTCATCCTGAATCCCCTCCATGGCCAAGAGCTTCATCTCCATCGCCGCCAGCAACCCTGGCCCCAGCGCGACGGGGCCTTTTGAGATTGGCCGGCGCTGGGGAACATGTGGTGTGCTTGGTGTCCAGAGCCGCTCAAGCATCTGCCCAAACATCTCCTGCTTTCAGTGATGGGCTCAGGTCAGCCACCTTCTTTTCTAGTTTTAGGGGCTAGGCATGGGATGGGCAAGTACCAACCATAGTGCGATTATGAAAGGGACTAGAATATTTAACGTTGACGGCAGCTCATAGTGGCAGAAAGTCAGTTCCCAATTTCTGTCACTGGGAATTTTTTAGCCTTCCTCAGGGCTCAGAGTCGGCCGCTGAAAGCAAATCAGCTGCCAACTTCTGTTTTTAGGCTTTTTTTAGCCTTCCACATCCTGGCTCCTCCCTCCCTTTCTTCCCTTTCCTTCCCTTCCCTTCCCGTCCTTCCCTCCCCTCCCGTCCTTCCCACCCATCCTGTCCTTCCCTTCCCTCCCTCCCGTCCTTCCCTTCCCTCCCTCCCGTCCTTCCCCCTCCTTCCCTCCCTCCCGTCCTTCCCTTCCTTCCCGTCTCCTCCTCCCTCCCTTCCCTCCCATCCTTCCCTTCCCTCCCGTCCTTCCCTTTCCCACATCCTTCAATTCCCTCCCCATCCTTCCTTCCCTCCCTCCCGTCCTTCCCTTCTCCGTCCCTCCGGTCCTTCACTTCCCCCCGTCCTTAAATTCCCCCCCATCCTTCCCTTCCCTTCCCGTCCTTCCCTTCCTCCCCTGTCCTTCCCTTCCCTCCCCTCCTCCCTCCTTCCCCCCCTCCTCCCCTTCCCCCCGTCCTTCCCTTCTCCCCCGTCCTTCCCCTCCCTTCCCCCCCTGTCCTTCCCTTCCCCCCATCCTTCCCTTACCCCGTCCATCCCTCCCTCCCGTCCTTCCCTTCCCTCCAGCCCTTCCCCTTTCCCCCGTCCTTACCGTCCCTGCCCTCCAGTCCTTCCCTGTCCTCCATTCCTTCCCATCCCTCCTTTCCTTTCCCTCCTTCCCGTCCTGCCTTCCCTCCTGTGCTTCCCTTCCCTCCCGTTCTTCCCTCCCTTCCCGTACTTCCCTTCCATCCCGTACGTCCCTTCCCCCCGTCCTTCGATCCCGTCCTTCCCTTTCCTCCCATCCTTCCCTTCCCTCCCTTCCCAATTAAATCAGCTACATTTTGATTTGTACGTCCGTCTGGGTAGTATCTTGAAGCTGTTTTCAAGGAATTTACGAAATATTCATTATTTCCCGATTTATGGCAAAAATTTAAATTCTTGATGTTTCAAAAAATTTTAACATGCATAAATTCATGGTTTTTCATTACAATCTGCTGAACTTTGGCATGAAGGTATCTTCATCCGGATCCGGGTGGTATCTTGAAGCAAGGCCACGCATCTCTTGGCAACAGCCAAGAATACAATGTTTGAAAAAAGATGCCTTTGTATCTGCATTAGTCCTTACGCAATACGCTTCAGAAGTTAAGTTACCTGATGTGTAAGTTACAGTTTTTGCGCGGCCGAAGGCCGCCTGCCGCGGAGGGCAGGGCAGCCAGAGCTCCGGAGGCCGGAGGGCATGGGTGCGGAGGCCCCGGAGCGTAGCCTAGCATGCGAAGCATGCGAGGCGAAGCGTAGGGGCCATATCACCCGTGCCCGGAGGCCGGAGGAGCTCTGGTGCCCTGCCCAAAGCGGCAGGCGGCCAAGGCCAGCTTAAGCAGTTACCCCATTTTTGCGTCCGTCTTTCCGCATATATCTTATATAATACGGGTGATGCCATTTTGGGGATGGCCTTGGCGCCATATGGTTTCTAATCAAATCGTGGCACATGATAGCTTTTTGGATAGATCTCAGTGAGTTCTTTAACATATGTAGGGAAGTCCTCGCAGTTTTTCCTTAATAATAAATTATGAGTGAAAACGTTTTGATTTTTGCCATTTTTAGGTCTTTTTTAACTTTAATTTGCTCTAGCTCATTCAATTTTTTACTTTTCTTGTCGGACTTTTTTTTCAATTCAAGGCAAAACAGTTCTTTTTAAGATAGCCTTTTTACTTTTCCAGTTTTATGACATAATATTAGTAAAAAATTGCTTTGAGTGAAGCCTATTTT